>CAUJNA010003343.1:258622-461122 GCA_963377175.1 Effrenium voratum
ACAACGCGAGCTCTACATTAGTTGGAGGGAGGTAGTTGCATTTGGTTCTTCCAAGGCAACCTCGAATATTGGCAAACTAAGGCCGGGATATTAACCAGGGTCGACAGCAAGGAGTTTGGCTCTGCCCTTTGCCGGGTATTTTGTGGTAAGCCTTTCAGATCCTCACACACCCCTCCAACAAACGGGTTCCCTATTGAGAACAAACTTCATATCACGGTGATGGGTTTAAGCACTGAGTGAGGTGCGGCTTTGGGGAGCCATGCTGGAGTGGCTGGGCCAGTTCAGAGATGTCGCACTTCGGCTGAAGAATGGGCGCATCGATGTGATGGAGCTGCTGGCCCGAGTCCGAGAGGAAGGCAGAGGCGGTGGAAATCACACTTGGCCCAGGCTTGACAACCCATTCGACATGGAAGTCAGTTGAAAAGTGGCGAGCCGCTGCCAGCTTCGAGATCTGAGAGGGCCTGGGTGGAGGGGTTGGAAGTAGGTGGTTTGGTGCTCTTGTGCTGCAAGACCCAGAAGGCCACACAGGACGCCTTGGCAGATGCCCGCCGCGAGGGCGCCACGGAGCAAATGCGGATGCAGGTGGGGGATGGTAGGCTACACTGAACTTCCACTAGCCACACAAGCCCGCAGCCTTTGAGCGAGCAGACATGTGCAAAACGTGTGTGGCCCCGCAGATCCCATCCGCGTTCACGGCCCGGGAGTCCGAATTTGACATGGCCAGGTCGCTTGTGACCGTTTGTCGGCCGCAAATGCCGACCTCGAGGCAGAGATCCGCAGGCACGGCTTGGCTCAGCTTGCCGGCAAGCTCAAGCCCCTGCCAAGAGCACGCTCGCTTGGGTATTAATTACTGTCTAGGTTCTTTCATACTTTTGATTCAGTCACAGCTGTGTATGCATGACGATTCACACGCACAAACACACAGACACACAGACACACAAATGCACAGACACACAGACACAAACCCACAAACACGCGCACGCGCAGGCACACACACACACATGCGCATGCAACGCACATGCGCATGCGATGCACATGCACGCCGGCACGCACGCCTGCCCGCCTGAACTTACGAGCGCACACGCGTGAACGCGCATGCGCATACCTGTACACCCAAACCCGCATACTATGTGATAATTTCATGGATACATAGTGTATTTATGTTTGCGCCTGTGTGAGTCCGCGTGCGTGTTTGTGTGTGTGTGTGTGTCATGTTTTGCTGTGATTTGCTTGCAGGCTTGAGGAGGACCTTGTGGCACGACGTCGCGCCTCCACAGACTTGGAGGCTCCAGCCTAATCCGAATGCTGCCAAGCACTCGCAAGACACTCACATGCTAATGACCTCCCGTTCCCCCAAGAAAATGACCGATGTTCGAAAAGAGGAACCTCCCCAATACCAACCGATTTTTTCCACATGGGTCATTGGCGTCAGTTTGGTGGGACATCCCTGGGATCACTTCCGGAACCATTGGGAACCTGTTTGGAGCCGATCCACGCAGGTGCGGGCTGCAGCTCGTCTGAGCTCCGCGGAGAACGAGTTGCAAGCAGCCAGGGAGGAGCTCGCAAATTTGCAGCGGAGGTGGCAGCAGGCCGCGAAGGAATCCCAGGACGCCAAAATAGACCAGCGAACCCTCGCAGAGGCGCTTTTACATGCAAATCAAGCTAAGTGGTTCTTCTTTTGACCTTTCGTTGGACGGATGCCGCCCTTTGACTAGCGTTGGTCCTTGCCTGCACCTGAAGTGAGCAATGATGAAAGACTGTATATTCGAGGTGTTCATCGTTTTAGAAGCCGTAGGAATGCT
Organism: Effrenium voratum; assembly: GCA_963377175.1. NCBI lineage: Eukaryota > Dinophyceae > Suessiales > Symbiodiniaceae > Effrenium > Effrenium voratum. The sequence goes on from CAUJNA010003343.1 coordinate 260,425, forward strand.
GGCAGTTGCTGGCAGGTCAGCGGCGCGCAGAGCCGGGCGAAGCTGGAGGCGTTGAGGGGATGTATTGAAGCTAGATTGTCAGCCGTCGATGTTTTTTGTGTAGCTTACTGTGACTCATTCTGGTTGGTGGAGAGACTCTTTCGTGGAAGTGAAAACTGGCCGTCTTCAGCGTCGAATTGCAACTCTCTTGACTCTTAGCGTCCACGCCCTCTGCTGTGGCAGCTTCAACAGTCCCTTGTGCTTGTGGGCTATTTGCCATGGAAGCGGGATGTCCACAGACCTTTTCTTGGGAGGGAACTGGACTGCTTGCGTCTGAGGTGGCCTCGGACAAGAAGATGTCGGCTGACTTGGAGGCGGGCGACAGGTCGCGAACAAACAGGCGTCCATTGACGCTGGCTGGGCTCAGGCGTCGCGTCTTTGCGAGGGCAAGGCGGCACTTTTTTCGCTCTCTTTTTTCATTTTCTTGCGCAGAGAAAGGTTTTGTTTTTTTCTCTTTCGCACCTATCCCAAGCCACTGCGCCGCTTGTTGTGGGCAACTGTCCAGATTTCTATGCCTAGAATTGGCTCAATCTATGCACTAGCCTGCGGTTCTCTAGGTGGGTCGAGGGCTCCTTTCTGTTTGTTTCGAGTTTTGCTGCCAGAAGTTTGAAGACCATTTGGTCGCGAACTGCACCAGCAGCTGCCATCGTGCAAACACACTCTGCAGGTGTTTACTTTAGTTGTCCAGCTGGTTGCAGCTACAAGCAAAAAGCACTCTCACGCGAAGTTCATGGTTGACCTTTGGGCCAGCTGAAACCTGACCCACTCAAGACTTGAGGCTGCCCATATTTCTCCATGAACATTTGGGGCTTGCGCTGGGTGTGGGCCTTGCAGCGGGGTTCCCAAAGCGTTCGCCCCACGCCAGCGCGCCTTGCGCCGGCCAGGGCAGCCTCTCGGAGCAGCTGGAGCGGCGCAGGGCAGAGCAGCGCGCCAAGGAGTCGGCGCCCGGAGCCTCGAAATTGAGCCGAAATGTGGGCTCTTCGGGTTGCGCCCAGGGGGTGAGTTTATTTTTGTAGCCAAAGGCGCGTTTTACCCGTTGAGAGTTTAAGACACTAAGGATACTTCGAGGGCAACATGGAGTGAGTAGACTGTTGGCAAGGCCTGCTGCATGCTGGCCACTTTTTTTTGTCCTTCTTCTTGTTTCCTCCATTTTTTTTTTTTTTTTTTGGGGGGGGGGTAGCTGGATCGCAAATTGCGTAGTGAGCTAGTGAGCTGAATTTTCCAGCTGCCCATTCACTGATTCATAGAAGGCATGTGGGAGAAACTGTGGCATGTATTGAGCAAAGGGCCAAGGCTAGACAATTTGCGTAATTCTCGCAGTCGGCAGACTGACGGATGGGCCTCTGATTTCAACTGCAGAGGCTGAGCCAGCAGCTGGTGCGTGAGGAGCAGGCAGCCGAAAAGGCATCGGCCCCCGGTTCGGGGACGTGTGTTGTGTTTCTCAGGTTTGTTTCCCATAGGAGACGTGGATGCTTTTTGGTCTGGGGCTGGTTTCCTCTTTGGGCCGGCAGCTGGCTGACTGGTTGGTTGACTGGTTGCCAAATTCCACTTCAGTGTCGTAATTGCTGTGACAGGTCAGGCCGCTTCTTTGCTGGGGGTCCGACGCCCTTCGCCCCAACCAACAAACCAACCAGCCTGCCAGCCAGGCTTGCGTCAGCCAGTTTTACTTTGTGGGGCCCTGCCCGGGTGGAGTGTTTCAAGGGCAGCTTAGGGAGCCCTGCTGTTGGAGTTGGTAACGACTGTTGTGGTGTACCCCTGCATCAGCCTTGGGAGCCTTCAGTCGGTGAGCCGGTGGATGGCACAGGCTCTTTGCCCTCGAGTGTTTTTTCCCGAGGCCCGACAAGAGATGCAGAAGGTGAAGGATGCCGGGGCCGAACAGCGGCATCCTTACTGTCCATGTGCTCGGCTGCCCTCCCTTTTCCCATGTGCCATGCCCTGCTGAGGGTGATTCGAACCCAGGAGCCTGCAATGTGAAGACTTGGAAGCCCATTTTAGTGCCACGTTTGAGGGACAAATTTGGTTCGCTTTCAGGAGGAGCAGCGGCGAAAGCTTCAGGGCGTCCAGAAATTCAAGGTGCAGGCTGAGGACGCCGAGTTTTGGGCTTCGGTCAGCGGCGCCTTTTTCCCTTAGGCAAAATTGCAAGCCGGTGCTATTTTCTTCTTCAGGAAAGCGGGCCGCAGCATTTGTAATGTTTTGCTTTGAGCGGCACAGGGGTTTGAATCCAGGCTTTGGGTTCTGCCGGGGTTGAATTTGTGCAGGCGCCAAGCCTCGACCCGTTGCGGCGGGAGAATTGTGGGCCAGCCACGGATGTAACACGCACGGGCGGCCCCTTCTCGGCGCTTTCCCGCAAATCCCTTTCAGTTCCCTCCCTGCAACCTCCGCTCAAAGCGAGGAGACGAGGCGTGCTGACCTGAAATCGACCAGCGACGCCGCTTGGTTGCACTCGATGTGCAATGGTCCTTTCGCTTAAAAGGGACTTAGCAAGCTTTGGTACTTTCATGAGTCCAAGCATTTCCCGCTACTGTCCAGCACTCACTGGGTGAACCGCAGAAGGAGTTGGCAGTAGTCGAAAGGTTCGGCATGTTTGAGTAGGCAATCGTGGGATTTTGGGGCAGCGTGGCCAACAGGCATGGGGCATCCATCAGTTTTTAACATGGCGATATGTGCCGCCAAAGCGCGCGCCCACGGCAACCGAAGCAAGCGAGGACCCAGCCAGCCCGCCGCAGTCTCCCAGTCGCCCCCCCTTTGCGCGTGCGAGGAGGTGGCTACGCAGCAGCGCAGGCTGCAGGGCCTGGAGCGCGACACCGCGGCCATGAGGCGCTTCGGTTCGACCGCAGGGGGGAAGCCAGCCAAAGCTCGAAGACCTTTTTATTTATTTATTTTTTTTTGGGGGGGGGTCGATTGGAGGGTCTGCAGGTTCTAGGTGTGTGTGTGTGTGTGTTTTTTTGAAACCGCCCAATTGGCGTGGTCCAACTAGTTTTGGCACATTCCCGTGTTTCCGGTTTGGTGGCGATGCGCATTGCCCTCGGCCAGTGTTCAATGGGGGGACTGAGCGAGTTCTGTTCAGGGAACTCCGCGATCTAGGATGGTCAGTGAGCCGGGTCATGGCCGGCAAGCCGACTTGGTATCCCGGTTAGCCTTTTGCAGGGATCGTTTCCTTTGAGGGACTTCTGCAACTCCAACCCCTTGAGAGACCGAATGAGGTGGACAGTTGCTTGCCAGGGGGATCCAGATCACTCTAGGAAGGGGCCGCGGGGTAAGATGCCAACATAACAGCCATCGTACGTGGTTCCTTTCTTGCGGGTAAATTGGATGAAGATGCCTCAGGTGAGTCAAGCCTCGCCCAGGCAGCGCCTAGAGGAGAATGAGCAGCGGTTGAGCTTGCTGCGGCAAACGGACTCCGAGGCCGGGCTTAAGATTGGAAGGCTGATGCGGTGCAGCTTGCTTTGCTGTGCCTGGATTGTGTTGCGGGTCCATGCCGCCTTTGCCGCCTTTGCCAGGACTCACGGGCAATGAGCCAGGCAAAGGCAGAGGCCGTGTTTTGTGTTGTGCCGTTTGTGCGGTGCAGGGCTTGCTTCGGTCGAAGACTGATGTCAGCAGGGGGAGCCATGGGGAGGTTATGGCAAATGGCCCTTGGTGGCCCCTGAGATTACTTGTAGGGTGCTATGGCTTTAGATCAGCCGAACTGCCTGCCAGATCACGGCAATCGAAGGCTCTTTGCAGAAGGCGCCGAGTTGCCGTGTGGAGTCCGGAGTTGACTTGCAGCCACTTATGGGCTGCAATGTGAAGTGCAAGCTCGAAGTGTTACAACGACGTTGCTGGGGACGAGGGCCAGGCATCGAGGGCTGAAAGCCATTTCTGGATGCGCACTCGCTGGTCTCGGAGAACATCCACAAGCAGCGGGACTTCCCGGCCCAAATGCGGGGCCCAACGTATGGGAACACTCAAACTGGGCGGTTTCCGATTTGGCTTGCCGCCCTTAAAAAAGCGGCGTTGAATCATTTGTCTCCAAGACCATATGTTTGAGCCCTTGGCTTCAAGAGGGGCTGCCTCAGAAAGGGCAACTCCCGACTTGGGAGGCCCACGAGGAGGACGCCGCTTTGACACGCCAGGTGGAGGTGGGGGCTTGCAATGGGGGGAGCGCTGGGCAGTGGAGTGGGGGACTTTGGGATTAGCGGGGGCGCTCGGGGCCGGCAGGGAGGGGTTAGTTGGGGGAGCAAGGGGGCAGAATTAGATGTGTGGAGGTTTTGGTTGGTGGTTTGGGTAGCTGCTGTCATCATTTGGGAAGTGGGACAGGCTTTGCCTGGGTGGGCGATGCCGGATTTCCCTTCAGGATGCCAAGCGCATGAAGGAGCAGGCCGAGGTGTTCGTGCCTGCAGTGGCGCCGACCAGGGAGGACCGCAAGCGTTGCACAGGGACACTGTTCTACAGTCGAATTTGGGCAGCGCCAAGAGCTTTGGAGAACGCTGGCTCTTGCAATTTGTTTGAGACTAAACTTGTTGCGGGACGAGGATCCTTCTTCACACCAAAAGATCCCCGTTTGGACTGTCCCAACCAGCCCTGCGTTTTCTGTGGGGTTAGCATTGGCGTGCTTGGCCGCAGGAGCCGAGCTTCGAGAGGAGCCAATGGAGGACCTGTTGGCAGTACTAAATCAGATGGTTTCTAGCTTCGCTAGAGGACGCTGCCAGAGGATGAGAGTGCTGGGAAGTTCTTGTGAAGGTGTATGCTCCGTGTCGTGGTCACGTGGGAATGCTAGAAGTCCACCACACCCCTCTAGAAGACCTCTTCTTTGCACGTGTTTGCTGGCTTGGAATCGCTGGTCCCTGTGCAAATTCATGGGGTTCGGGGCGGCCCAACCCAGGGGGTTTCGGGCTCCAATTTTCCAAGGAGCTGCTTCGCCGACGATGGCCAGAACCTCGCAAGCTTCACGGCGTTGCATGACAAGCCGGGGCCCTTGCGAGGCGGCTTTGAGCAGGACAGATCCGAGCCCGAGGTTTAGGCCGAATTTGAGTCAGGCCAGCAGGGCGTATTCTTCTCTGAAACCTGTGCAAGGGGTTGCTTTCCGGATGCAGCTGGAGAGATACCAGACTTTGTCTTTGTAAAGGGCTCCTTCATTTTTGGCTGGGGGGTGCTGGTGATTTCTGCCTGCCGGAGGCTGGAGGGCCACATTCAGCGTCTTCAGCGACACACTGAGGACAGGGCTTCGGAATCATGACTCGGCCAAGGCCCCTGACTGCTTAACTCATGGACCCTTTTGGGGCTTCGCAGCTGTTGCCGTCGCAGTGGATTCTTTTGGACTCCCTTCCGGCTCTCCTGCACCGAAGCGGGTCCCACGCGTGTGACACTTTTTGACCCCATGGCCACCCCCGGCCGCTTTTGGGCCATGGGAGGTGGACCCCGGTGGTTTTCGTTAATTCCAATCCTCGTGCTGACTTGCGACAATAGGGGGCCAGGAGCTGCAGACGGTCTTGAGCACCCAAGCCCGGGAGGTGCCGCGAAAGGAGCCGCTGGCCTTTGAGGCCTGCCTTTAGCCCCGGGATGCTGAGGGCAATTTTCAGGCTGCATGTTGATGGCGCTCCATCGGTCACGCAGCAGACAGGGCGGGATAAAAGGGTACGTCGAAGACTTGCAAAGCAGGGGTCGTTGCCAGCTTGGCTTTCCCCAGCCAAGCTGCGTGTGGGTGGATGGGCATGGGCAGAGCTTTGCAGTGTGCTCAATGTAGACGGGACTTTTTTCGAGCACCTTGGTAGAGAGCCAGGCTTTATCATGACATCCAGCGGCAGCTTGCATGCAGCGGGCGTCACCCGACTCATAGTTGGATGCCCCTTGCGGCACTGCCAGAGTCAGCGCTTTGTTTGCAGGCCATCGCACGACGTTAATGCAGGCCAAGCGCCAAGGCTGGAAGGTTTGCACGGCATGCAGCAACCTCGCCCCCCGCCCTGGTTCAGTGGCACCCCTTTCCCTGTTCCAGTATCTCTTTCAAATGAACAGCCCAAGGTCGGTTCCTTTCTGGAGTGGAGCGCAACCCAAGCGGAAGTTTTTGTTTCGCCCTACCTGGCAGGAATTCGTGGCTGGGAGTGGGAACACTTGCGTGCCACGGCCAAAATGCGCCAAGAGAGCGAGTTATGCTACCTTGAGAGATGCTTGGCAGTTGCTCAGTCACGAAAGTGCGCAGCCGTAGGCTGGTCTGTTTGGCCCTATGAGAGTGCCAAGAGCAACCAATGATGCAAGATGAAACTATCCATTCTGCCAGTGGCATGCCCCCATCTATACGTGAGCCATGTTGCCTGACAAAATCTCGAAAGCATCGAGCCTAGGCCATAAGGCCGAAACGAACCGCTCTGGACAACCACGGGACGTAACAACGAGCGCAGCCTCCGGAGTGCATGGGGCCATGGCCGCCGGCCCAGGCTGGGAGAGCGAGGCAAACTTCTAGTGGGCCAAGTGTCCCAACACACAGACACACACACACACTGTGTCATTTAGTCCGGTCCATTTTATTTTGCCTGATGACGTGTGAAAATCGGGGATCCCTTTTGGGGGTTGCTTTTCGGAGAAGGTAACACCACCCAGTTGAGGTGCACTTTCTCATACTTCCCCCAGACCCCAAGCCTGCTTTCTGGCTAACACCGGGCACGCCTTTAAAGGCGGGAGATTCAAAAAGCCCCCCCCACCCCCCGATTGCTGTTCGGATTTGGAGCGAATCTACAGTGAATCAGGGCGATGGGCACCTGCGGCGCGAGTGGCGCGCATGGCGCGCAGGCGTGGGCCGAAGTCTAAGTGCTGGTTGGACCCCTTCGCCCGCATCTGCCAAAGCGTGAGCAAGGGAACCTGAAATAGGGCTCCAGTAGAAATATCGTGCTTATGTGCATGGGCCCCTGGAAGAAGGAAGGTGAATGGCTGGTTTCATGCCGGTTCCCTTTGAAACCTGTGCCTAAAGGATCCTTCAGTTTTCACATGGCGAGGTAAACGGGGCTTACTTTGACTTGCGTGTGCTCCTTAGGTCTTTGCTCCTGGTGCTCTCCCTTGGTTCCGTCTTCATTTACCGGCCGCAAGCCCGCAGCGCTGGCTCCGCCGGCTGCGCCGGCTCCGCTGGCTCCGCTGGCTCTAGGCTCCGGCCCACGTTGAGGGCGCAGCCGGATCTGCCGCCACTGCCGGATCTGCCGCCGCTGCCGGATCTGGGTGACCTGCCGCCGCTGCCGGACTTGGACCTTCCCCCCCTGGAGATGGAGGAGCCCGACGAGCCCGACGAGCCCGTGGGCCGCATGGGTCTGCCAGACACCGTAGAGGCGGACATGCCCGCCGGCGCCCCGGAATCCTTGTTGAAGGTGCGGACCGGTTCCTTGGCACTGCCAGCTATTCGGACCTGGGTGCAAACTATTCAAGCCTCTGAAATATTCTCGTGGACGTGGTAAACTTCCACCCATGTTCCATAGTCTGGTGCCACCTTTCTTTTGCGGAGCCAGGTTCTGTTTGATGGTTGCGTTGAGCGTTGTTTCAGCTTCCATCGGGCCCAGTGACTCAGGCACCGAGCCTGTCGAGGCGGATGCGGCAGCGGCGGCCAGGAGGGAGCCCAGGTCTTCCCACTACCCCACATTTTACATAGAGATGTCTTGCAACTGCCCTTATGAAGATGCTTTGTTGCCTAAGAAGTGCGCTGAATTGATGGACTTTATGATTTTATGTTAGTATTGTGGGCCCTTCTTGTTGGGATCAGGGTTAGATCCCTGTGCTGGTGCCTGTTTTCTAGGGCAAATGCCTCAAACGCGGTTTTGTTTGTTATTTCGGTGCCCAAGTTGGCTTGATGACTTGAAGCCCAAAGAAAGACAACTTTTCCCAGAAGCAATTGGAAAGCGGCGGTGCTTTTGTGCCAGGAGCGGGTCTGAAAAGAGGTCTGGGCCCTACGGCGGAAGCCTACCTCCAGGCCCCACCGAGCACAGTCAGAACTGTCATTGGTACGTTCCTTGCCGGATATATGACCCAGTTGCCCAGCGGCACCCTTGATTGCGGTACTTCCATTTCATTGAGCAGGTTTTGCCTCAAACACATCCGCCCCAAAAGGCCCTTTCTACCCCATGCGCAAGAAGGTCGGCGCTTAAGAAACCTTCAAAGAGGATTCGGAGCGGGCACTTGGCTACAAGCCGTGCCAGGATGCTGCGAGAAGAGACAAGCCACAGGACCGGGTGGGCGTCTCCAAGGCCTTGGGGCCGCCTTTTCCAGATTTGCCGCTGCAACTGGCAGGAGTGGTATGCTATTCCGCCCAGTGACGATGGGCCGGATCCCTTGGCCTGGGAGGAGGCGGAGACCCAGAGGACAAGCTACCGCCTTGTGGGCCCCACAAGCCGGCATCTTTTCCGGCAGGCGCGGGTCGACTTCCTGCCGGTGGGGAAGACGGTGCGCGGAGTGATCGAGGAGATCAGGCACGCAGCCCGTTGATTGATGTCAAAGGATCCCACCTCCTGATCTTCCTTTTGTTTCCCAAAGAGGGCATGTGACAAGTGGCGGAGTGTTGGGATCCTGTGTTGTGGAAGTGCCCAGGCCATATGGAAGCTTCATTGGTGGCCTGGCAGCAGCTTAGGTGGCAGTCCAGCAAGCTAAAAGTCTCCCATTTCCAGTGTTCAGTTATTGTGGCATTGTGTCTCATTTTGCATTGCATCCAGCCGCAAGAAAACGGTGTTCTAGGTTTTTCCCTCAACAAACTCTGTGCGGCTACATTGTTTGAGGCTTGATCGTTTGCGGCATGGCAGTTGGGAGGTTCGGAGAGGACTGGATTCATTTGTGTCAGTGCTTTCTCTGCTTTGTTTCAACAGGATGTACACAACGCATGCAGCGCAGCTTCGTTTGTTTCTGCTCAGCTCAAAATGGCCAAGTCTCTACATTGGAGCTAAAATTTGTAATTTGTGTATGACAAACTGACAAAAATCACTTCCAGCAGCTTTTTTTTTCCCTCGTCTTTTTTCTTCGCCTTTCGATTTGGCTGGTGCCCCATCCAGGACTCCCAGATCCGTGGCTTCTGCGAAGAGCTGCAGGAGTCGGAGACCCCGAGGCAATGGGAGGCGTGAGTCGTTGGGCTGCCGAGTCGTGCTGCAATTGAAACCAAGCACTGCCACGAACATCATGGAAGGCATGCCGCAGAATAGGAGATGTTTAAAGGATGCATTCGGTATGACGTGATATGTAGGGTATGTGCTGCTTCCATCTTGGGTTGTACCAGTGTCACCTTTTTAGGGTCCATTTCAATGGGGGCATTCGACTTTCCTTTCAGTGCAAGATTGCCTTTTGGGTGTGCCAGGAAGGCGAGCAGGTGGCCGTCAAGATCCTGGAGGTGGACAAGGACACCCAGCGCGTCTTGGTGTCCATCCGCGGGGCGGACCCGCCATGGCCCCCTCCGCGCGAGCGGGTGCTCCATCCGCGGCTCGGCACAGGCGAATCACCTTTTTGGACCCATCTGGAGAAAGCCAAAGCCATGCCAGCTTCGAACTCCTCAGGATCTCAAAGCTGTCTTGAGAAGTCGCCTGAGGCCGGAGAAGTATGCAGATCCTGACTTCTTTCCTCTTCCCTGAGTGGAATTGCTTGGCTATCTCCGATCTCACGGAGTGCGCCTGTCTCAGCGGTGTTGTTCCGAGTGCGCAGCTTCGGTCAAAATCGCGGATGGCCTTGGCTCTGAATGCTTGTGGCAGTACCGCTGCCTGAAGATGATGGTGTGGGGGCGGGGTGCGCTTTGGACGGATCTTACTTGTCAACTACTTGTGGTCAAGACGCATTGCGGGCTCCAGGGCCAAGGGAGCCATCCACGAATGCATGTATGTGAGTCTTATCCATGAGCTGTTTGCGTCGTTTGAAGGGTTTTCAGCTCCGCATGCCTGCGTGTATTCCAGGATTTGTTCACCTATCTGCACTGACTTGATCGTTTGACCGGCATGCAGTCCCTTCACACGTTTGCAACCAATGTTGTATCTTGTTCTGGCGCTCAGCTTGCCAGCGCTCTGATTTTGCCGCTGCCGCTTACCTAGAGCCAAGGCAGAGAGGAGCCGTGGGAGGGTCAGTCCTAGCATGTTATACTGGGTTGCGCGTGGACAGTGGCCACCCGTATTTCACTGGTCACTGACCAATCGCCACTGGCATTAGGGTGCTCATGCACCGTCGAGTCGTTCGAGTCGTCTGGGCGTCCGACTTCCGTGCCCGGTGCACGCCGGGCCGGCCGCTGGGGGCCCGCCGCGCGGAGCCCACGGAGCCGCCGCAGCGCGCGGCGCCCAGCGGCGCGGTGCCGCTGCTGCGGTGCGTGGCGCTGGCGGTGCGGGGCTCGGTTCGGTCGGCGCGCCGCCTGGTGGCCAAGAGCCGGGTGTATGTGGATGGCGCCCGGGCGCAGGACGGTGTTGGCCAAGCCTGAACCACGTTCAGATTTGAAGTGAACCATGTATTATGTTTTCTTACTGTATGCGGTCTGGCGTAGGATGAGCTGGCTATGGTCCCCAACTCATCCACGGTGACGATTCTGAAGAAAAGGGTGCAGGTGGAGGCCCCGCCAAGGTCGGAGTATTATTTGAAGATGCACAAGCCGTGGGGGGTGGTGTGCTCACACGCGCGGGAGGCGCCAGATGCTCGGATAGTATCCGATTTGTATCCTTCTGGGGCTGAGGGCTGTCACACCGTGGGCAGGCTAGACCGAAGGAGCACAGGCCTCCTATTGTTCACATCAGATGGCTTCTTCAGTAGATCAGTGGCAATGCCCGAGACTCACATCGAGAAAGAGTACGTCGCGGTGGTTTCCGGCATCCATGGCCTACGCCCCGACGAGGCCGTCCAGCAGCAGCTCCTGGATGGTGTCGACTTGGAGGATGGCAAGGCGCCAGCGGCCGCCAAAGTCGTGGAGCTCCTTCAGGACGATGCCACGGGCTTGGCCCAACTTCGGCTGGTTGTGTCTTCTGGACGGTACCACCTGGTGAGGCGGATGATGAGAGCGGTCGGTGGAGGCCTCAAGCCGTCAGTGGGTTCTTGAGGCGGCCCTTACATGTCTCATACGGGACCCCCAGCATATGCCATTGAGGTTGCTCTTTGAGTGAAACCCGTACATATCAGTACATAAAATGAGATGGATCGCTCACTTTGAGGAGATGTTTGAACCCTCGCCTCCGTATCTGAAGTTGTCCCAGGCTTCCACTGCGAGCAGCTGCTGCGCACGCGCATCGGGACCATTCGCGGGGTGCGCGCGGGCCTGGCTCGAGAGGAAGCGCGGGAGGGAGGCAGAGCCCAACTGGGGGACGGCGCAAATCTGCAGCCCGGGCAGCGGCTTGGTGCAAGTCTCTGGTTCGAAGGTTTGGACCACCTCAATCGGGGTGGTTGACGAGTTGCTGTTAGAGGCTTGGCCACTGGGCTTCTTGAGCTGCCATGTTGTCAAACGTGTTTTTCGATCTATGGTGATCCCTTTTGGGCTTGACGTGTGCCACTGCACTTTTGGAAATTCGGGCAGGCTGCCACTGGTGCAGGCTTGGTATGGCTTGATCAAGAAAACGACACCTTCTCTAGCAATCCAGGTGTTGAAGCCAGTGGGTATTTCCATAAATGAAGATCTCACGGGCGCCTGCCTGTGAGGTATGCTGCTGTAACAGCGGAAGAGGTTGCCAGCATCTACCGGCGAGGGGTTGCATGGCTTGAGCATCACCACCCCGTGCAGAAAATGCCACGCTCGGATGCGCTCGGCGGGTGCTCAAAGAGAAAGTAGGGACACCAACCACGTAATCGTTTTGAGAAATGTGTGTGTGGTGTGTGTGTGTGTGGTGTGTGTGGTGTGTGTGGTGTGTGTGTGTGTGTGTGTGCGTTTCAGCGTATGCATATGAAAGAGAAACGGCCAGGACACCACTACTTTTGAGTTCCTATTTTTGCACAAACGAAACTCCCAGCTAAAGCCTTCGCTCTTGCCATTGGCTCCAGCTGTGCCCCCTTTGCACGGTGCGGGGGGAAGATCCCCGCCGCTTCCTGGCCTCTCACTTGACCTACAAAACGGGGCGCACAAAAACACCTTCCAGAGAACCGAGCATGCAGAAGCCAGCCCATGCTGAAGACGCAACAAGGCTTTGCAACCGCAACAAGCTTTCTCCGGCCCCTTAGCGCAGCTTTCCGGTCCCATGGGATGCGGCGCTCCAAGTTCTCCACGCTGCGGCGGCGTCGGGAGCTGTCGAAGGCGGGAGGTGCTTCAGGTGGCAAGGGGCAAAGAAAGAAACTTCTTCACTTCCCATAGGCTCGTGTTCCCATTCCTTGTTGCTTGAGTGGATTGCGTTTTATCGTGAATCAACATACAATGTGCAGCGGCCAATGCTCACCATGGTGTGGCCATTTTGCTGAGGCCCATGGTTCTCAGAAGGGCAGCTATCTTGCAAGTGGGGCCTTGGATGGGACGGATTTCCCACTCTGAAATTTCATTACATTCTCTGTTTGCTTTATTTAGATTGCCCTCTGATGGTGCAATCCATGATTGTTTCTTTCTATCCCCGCCTGAATATGACACCCTATGTTGCCCCAGCAACTCGCAAATGGATGATGGGTATTGAGGCAAACTACTGGGTGCTTGTGTGAATTCATCCTTTTTGTGTAAAGTTGTCCGTTTCGGGTGTACCCATGCAGCTTTGCTGCGAAACTTGCGCTTCTGGGTAGAGGCATGCTATGACCAAATTGTCGGTGTCCCCTTTTAGTTGTGCTCAATCCGTGTCATGTGTTCGTTTTGGGAACGTTGTCCTGATCGGGTGTCCCCATGCGGCTTTGCTAGGTTTCCAGAGCTTCTGGGCAGAGGCATGTTATGACAGTTTTGTTGGTGTCTCCTTGTGTTTGGTCCTGATCGGTTGTCCCCATGCAGCTTTGTTACGGAATGCATGTTCCAGCGCTTGCGGATCGTGGCATGCTATGACCATGTTGCCGGTGTGTGTTGTGTCCTGCGCTTGCAGGCGAAGGTACGCACACACGCACACACACACACACACATATGTATATATATATATATATGTATATATATATATATATATTATAGATAGATAGGTATAAGATAGCTGTGTGCAGCATGCCTATTTGTATCTTTATATATTTTTATATGTGCATGTACCGATGCAACACCACCTCTGCTCCACCCCCCCCCCCCTCAGCCTGCTCTCGCCAGGTTCTCTGCGCCATCGCGGGCCGCAGCTGCCAAAAGGACGCCCAAGAGTTCTCCAAGGTGCACGGGCCCGGGGATCTATCGGGCCATTTGGGGTCAGGGCGCAGGGGGTGCAAATGCACAAAGCTAGCCGCCCACCCCTTAGGTTTCAACATCCGCTGTGTGTGTGTGGGCGCGCCTGTTTGTGTCAGTGCATGACTCTTCTGGTTGTCGGTTTGGATGAGAAATAACATAACAACTGGCCGCCATTTTGGATAGCTGTAGCAGGAGAGGGGTCCTTACCGAAGCCAGCCCAAAAATACGCTGCTCCCCGATTGCCTTCCTGCGCATGCAGGCCGTGCGGTTTCAAGCTAGTAGCTAGCTGCATGAAGCGACGGGGAGCAGGTCGCTTGAGAAAGTCCTGGCATTCGCAATGCCGAAAGGCGCGATTCCCAGAGTACTACTATAGCAAAGCGAGCGAGTGCTTCTTTGGGCAGCTGAGCGCTTCAGACTGGACCCACTTGGCCTGTCCGCTGCTTTGGGCGGATTTCAAGTAGACTTACATGCGGAATGGGGCGAGTCTTCATTTTCCATGGACAACTGGTGGGAAAGCGAGCGGAGGTTCTGCACACCTTTGGCACCGACACTTCCAACTTGGAGGAGCGGCGCTGTGTGAGCCGTGACGCGGCGACTTGGCCCAAAGATGCGCACTTTGGGCGGGCCTTTTGTCTGCTGGGTCCCAGCCAAGAGGAGCATGACATGGCGACAACTTGTTCAATTGCGGCTTAGACATGTTTGAACCAACTGGATGGACTACGTGATAGAAATGAGGCCTGGCAAACTTCCAGAGCTGTGGCAAGCCCAGGTGCGGGAGCCTTTTGTCTCTCCCTTCAAGCATATCGGCTCCAGGGATGAGGAGTCTCTTGGCAGAGATGGCATGTTAGGTCAACAGTTGGTCAGTGGGGCAAGGAGTGTTACGTGTACGTTTTGCCCGTCCCTCCCGACACCCCCAAGCCTTGTGGATCACCTTTTTCTTTTTGACCCTCCCACGTCATCGACCTCAATTGCCTGCGAGCAGAAGTGCGCTGAAACAGAAACATTTCTTGCACCTCGAGTTCAAGAGTCTCCGGCATCAACATCTGCGTCGGTCGACAGGTCCCACTGGATGGAGAATCGGTCGCCGGTGGTAGGGAGGAAGTTTAGCAACGCAGAGGCAGGGTCGGCCAAGGCTGCCTCTGTTCATCTTCTGCGTGACATTTCCCAGGCTGTTCAATTCTTTCGGTAGAAGGTTCATGGAGTCATATTGAGTGACGGGGCTTTGAAAGGCCTATGGCCCTGCCAGGTCTTGGGGCGGGCGCGGCGGGTGATCATCTCGGCCAAGGCGGTGGTTCGCGCGAGGGCGGGGGCAAGGGTCGCAACGCGGCTGAGGCCCACCGTGAGATCGACTGGGACAAGGTTTTCCTGGCCGCTGATGTGGACAAGCCTCTTAGCCGCCAGCATTCTAGCCTTTTCTATTTTTTGGGGGCATTTGGCAGTTTGGCTTACGACCCACCCACCCACCCACCCACCCACCCACCCAACCAACCAACCAACCAACCAACCAACCAACCAACCAACCAACCAACCAGTCAACCAACCCACGAGTGTGCAACCCAGGTCTGGCGCATTGGACCTCAAGGAGCTGAAGCAGGAGGGAGAGTCACCTTCCGTTTGCGGGCTGGGAAGTAGCTTAACCAGCTGACACAGGACCAAAGAAATCCACGTGACATGGAAGGACTTCTTGCTTGGCGTCACGAGATGTGATTCTCGAACCCCGGATGAGATGATATGCGTGTGTCACTTGAACACTCTTCTCCATGTGTTTCCGTAGCACGCAGTTGCAACGCGGCCGTGCGCAATCATGAATGGATATGTTTCAAGCATGTTCACGGGGAAGCCACCATGCGCCCAACCACTGTTGTGCTTGCGACTCTCTGAAAGGCCGTCTTGAAAGAAGCCCAATGTCAGCATTCCCGTTTGTCAACCCATTTTACTGCAACCCCCATGGCATTCCAAAAGCGGGTTCAAAGATTCGACACTCAGCCGCATGTTCACCTCTTAAAAAAAAAGGTTGAGCCCTGAGCTCTTTGTGGTTGTGGATATGTTTCCCCTGGGTTAGCATGTCCGGTTGCTGTTGCGTGGAGGAGCTGCTTGGGCCATGCCCCAAAGCACATCCCTCCAACCTGGGGGGGAAGGGGGTCCCTGCAGGTGATGCGTGTGGCGCTGCGCATCTCCCCGCAGACGCTGCCAGACTACGACATCCAGGTGCTCTGGCCGGGGCTGGCGCGGCCCCGCTTTTACGTAGAATCGTCTTCTTCTGCAGGTTGGCAGCAGGAACTGGAAGGTGCCGAAAGGAGGTTCTTCTGAAGGTGACTTCATCTCTTCCATCAAGCTTCTCTGCGCCCCTAGCTCTCACAAAGAACCCTTTCAGGCCCGTTTCCGATCCTTTGTCATTCCAACAACGAAACAAGTTCCGTGCATCCACATGATGTCCGTCAGCCTGCGAAACATCTTTGGGTTTGCTTCAGCGGCCAGCCTCCATGCTTGAGCTGGCAAAAAGCGCGGCGAAAGGCCTCGAGAACCCCCGGGCCTCGCGGATTCGTGAGGTGCTGTTCGAGGCCATCGACCAGGACGGCAGCGGCTCTGTGGAGATGCTACCGGGCTCAAGGGCCCCAACCCCCGTTTGAGTTTCTTTGTAAGAAGGTTTAAAGACACTTCTTTAATTAGAGTTGTGATAGAATTGAAGAAGGGCATGATTGCAGTTCAAAGTTTAATGTCTATGTGAATTGGGAACGTAAGTAGGGATTACTTTCCAAGCAGGGAATTCAATCAAGTTAATGGCTATAAAATGGAACTTTACTGTCTACTTGGATTGGCCATTTATGTAGGAACTCGGAGCTGAACCAACGTTAATTGCATTTAGAAGGCGAGTGGTAAGGTCCTGGGTAGTAGCAGATGAGCAATGGAGCAGATCTGCAAGGATGGAAAATGTCAAATGAGCAGATGTGCAAAGGTATTGGATGGTAGCAGATGAGCAGTTTGCAAGTTGAAAAGATAGATCATGGGGGGGGTTGAACATATATGCTCGTTGTGAGGTGCGCGGCCCACTTGAACAGGCTCAGCTGCCGGTGCTTGTTCTTTTTCCATGCCAGGATTGCCCTTCTATCTACTTTTTTGAACAAGTCAAGGCGTTCCCCTCCTGTTTTCGAGGCACCACTCGTGTCCAGCCGAAAGGTAGCAGAGGGTCCTGCACGGATTTTGTGCCGTTTGGAACGCCTGCAGCGCCACAGGTCTGAGCTGCTAGAGTACGTGTGCCACGGCTCCAAGCGGCCGGACGATGATCAAGAGCTGTTCAGGAAGAAGACCGCTCGGGTGCGGAGGAACTTGAACCTGGCCTTCCGGAGCCACGGCTTTCAACTTGAGGGATGAACAAATTCCGGCCACAAAACCTCCAAAAGCATGCGAGTAGCTCTCAGGAGACAGGTTGTGTGTTAGATATTATTGATATTATGTGACATACCTGAGAGAGCCGAGCTTGCGCGCGCAAACCCAGGAAATACACCGCATCTCACGCAGCGATCAATGAACTGTGCCTTGGCCTGATGATGATGGCAAGGTTGGGTTGCAGTTGTTGATGGTCGGTCAAGCTCTGTTTTTGTTTTTTTGGGGGGGGGGTTTCCTTTAACATTTTGTTTTGGGGGGGGGGAGGAGGGGTTGTTTCTACTTGCCGAGCGGGCAGCCGGGGACTGAAAAGCGCTTCCCGGGCGCTCCCTGCAAGCTTGCTGGTGAGGTTTGCCAACATGGACGCCGGCGGCGACGGCAAGGTCTCCTTGCCGCCTGGTTCGGTCTGTTCGCGGTTTTGCGACCCGCCCCAATTGACATAGAACAAGAAAAGGGGGTGCCCCAAAAGGAGCTGCTTCGGCACATGGGCTTTTTTGAGGAGAGCAACAGTAGCTTCTCATTAGCTTCTCCCACTTCACGTGGCTGATCCGGTGGATCTTTAGGACCGAGTTCATGTACTTTGCGCGGATCAACTTGCGGCTCACGCAATATGACGTGGGCGACATGGAGCTGAAGCAGTTTTATAGAGGCCAGTTGCTTGGGCTCCCAAAATTGGACCAAGGGTCCGAGGGGATCGTCTCATACGACCAACATGGCCATGAATCTAAATAGGGAACCCCTCAGGAGTGGCAGGTGGACATAGATCCCCATGTAAATGAAGTCCACCAAAAAATCCCCAAGTAAAATTCACCGCCACATGTCCATAGGTGTCCTTTTTTTTTAAGGTGAGCCTGGTTGAAAATAGATGGCACTGGTTTAGATGTTTTCCCATTTCCCATCCCCATCTATTTTTCTTCAAAAGGCCACCTATGCACCCGTTCCGTCCGTTCCCTTTTTTGGGTTTCTGGATGCCACCGGCGCAGGCATGGACCACGACGGGGACGGCGTGGACGCGGAGGAGCTGCTGAACTTCATCAAGGAGCAGCACGCAGAGCTGTCCAGCCGGAAGGCGGAGTCGTTTTGTTGAGGGGGGCAGCGGGGGGGAAGGCGGCCTTCGAGAGGTCCGGCTATTTCTATGGAAATGTGCACATTTAGGTTTACTTGAAGACTTGTATTCCTCCGTTTTTTTCCATCCTTTTTTAAAGGCGAATCCCGTTTGTCTAGCCTGTGCTTGGCCGAAAATGCGTACTGAACCAGAAAGGTCGGCATATAATCGGTGTGCTTTCCGGATGCTAACGCAGGTGGGATGAAGATATGCCCTGCTAGCCTGTTTTCAAAACCCAACAAGCATCAGCGCTGGCTGCTCTTGAGGTCGCTGTTTTCCCAAGCATCTGGACCACCAAGGCCCACGGCTACCCCATGTGAGGTCACAAAGAGACACCTGACTCGACAGTTGCCAGTTTTGTCGCAGGTGTTTTCCTTCGCGGACAAGGACGGCGGTGGGATAAAGAAGGAGCCATGGAAGCAGCGCAACCCCTTTGACAGGGGCAACTGCCTGGAGTCCCCAAGCACTGCGCCCAGCTTCCGCCGGTGTTAACAACTTGCGGCTAGTTTGGGCCCTAAGGCACATTCCCTTTCGATCCGAAGAGTCCGGCGTGCCAAGGCAGCGTTTTCGTGAACCTGGGCCGCATCAAGCCGCCGCCAATGCGGTTGGCGGTGGCAAGCAGGTAAACGTCCTTATTGGGAGTGCGCTTCTTGCGTCGCCCGCGCCTGTCTGTAAGTGCCAGATTTGCCACTGATGCAAGCCAACTTGGCAACTTGGAATTTCCCGATGCCAAAGGCATTCTGTGGACCCAAGCGTGCATCAAGAAAGTGCAGCAGCAAAGTCGACATATATAATATATTATATATATATGTATATATATATATATGTCGGTGTATATTTATATAGGTGCAGCAAAACCACCCCAAAGTGTTCCCCAAGTTAACCCACGCTGGCTTTCCGACATGGGTTCCCAATGAAGGCCCAGGCGTTCAGGTGAAAGGCGCACGTGGCAAGTGGGCGAGTTTTGGTCTGGCCCTTGGCTCAAGGAAGATATGCTGAACGATCCCAAGCCCTGAGTCAATTTGCAGGGTCTTGATGCAGAGGTGTCTGTGAGATGATCACTTTCCGCTACTCCTGAAGGGTAAAACGAACAACATGGGGGGTAGAAATCAAGGACGTGTACTCCTATGACCTTTGCATGGTAGTATCTGCCATTTTGTGCTGTTGAGTACTCCGCTTGGTTCATGCTTCCGTTCACGCTTTGAGATCAGAGCAGCTTCACCCTTGGTACCTGTGGAAAGTTCTGCCCAGCTTGTGTTGCTGTGCGCTCGCGCGGTGGGCGCCTCCACAGTCTACAGTCTGCCATGGGATGGGGAGACGGCGACGACAGGCGCTTTTTGGGGAAAAGGGATTGGTTGGCATGAGGCGAGATGTTTGTTCAGTCGCCATTTGCGGGAGCTTGTTGCTAGAAGGGCGGCTGGCTTGTTTGCCCCATGTTCCACGCACGCGAGGGAGCCCCATCTTGGCGGTGCATTTCCCATCATAAATCGGGCAGGTAAAGCTGTGACGGTGATTGTAAATTTTGCTATGGTCGAAAGGTGGGCCAGTTGATACTAGCAAACCAAAGGAAGCTAATGATTAGGAGGGCACCCAGACACACCGACAGTGCACCTCTCACAGTGAAAACCGGCATCGGACCTTCGTCGGGCGCCAGGCCGAATCGCCGCATGGACAGCCGTAGCCGGGCCCGGGAGAAGCCAAAAGAGCGGTCTGAGAGGCCGAGCGCCCCGTGCTCGCCTCAAAGATATGTTTGGAGCCAAAGTGGTTACGCTGCATCTGCGGCTGTTCAGCCCTCTCTGCTCCAGAAACTGGTGTCAAACTTGACCTGTTTTGTCCTGGGCCGGCTGGTGCTCCGCAATCGTCCTCTGCTCCTGTGGGGGGGGGGGGGAAGTAATGTGACGCATCTTTCTTTGCTGCGTCCTATCATCTTTGAGCCCAGGGGTAACCGGGAATTGTCTTTTCAGCATACCGAAATCCGAAGAATGTTTGAGCAAGCTATGCCGGATTGCGTGGGGCTTGCCGAATTTGGCAAATGGACAGCCCTGCCAGCAGGGGGCACGAGCTGATGGTCGGTACTTGGGGCCCTCCCAGTCAGATTCGGAGCATAAACGGACTCGTGATTATGGGATCGCCTGTCAAAGTCGGTGTCCCCTTGTTTAAAGACGTGCTATTGGGGTCAGGAACGGGACTGCCTTGATCCGGCTCTGGACAGAAAACGGGCAATTTGTTCCTTATGGTAATCTGCCAGAGGGAGACATCTACACTTCCGAACTCATGGAAGCAAAGAGTCCAAGAGCCCATGCCAACTACTTGAGTCGTTGTATGTTTCAAGTGCGGGGAGAGCCTCTCGATGCATCGCGGGCCTGAAACGACCGCTGAAAAGAGGCGCTTGCCGAGCGCCAGGGACGTGGCAATTATATAGACGGGTGAAAGTTTTAGGTTGGCCAAGTGACCGAGGCCCTCAAGGAGTCAACCCTTTAATTAGCCAAGTTGCCCGTACACGCAAGACATGGGAAGGGTGTATGACATGTTGCTGCCGGCTTGTTTCGGCTGGGTACTGCGCTCTGCAGCCATGCCGGTGGCGTGCCAACCCGCCTGAGGCGTGCAAGGGTTGAGAGCAGGGGGGGCACGGATGTGCGATGTAGGCCGAGTGTTCCCTAAGCCGTATGTCTAGCCTGGAGTGGATTGCGCGGGCTGCTGGGTGGACTCCTAGTTTCCCTTTTGTGCGTTCCCATGTCACATGGAGTACGCAGTTGGTCTGTATGGCTTCCTCTTTCCAGTATCAAGTTTCAACAGCAAAAGAGAATCTCAATTTTAACGCGTCACATACTCATGGGGATTGTTTTGGGTTTAGCCCATGGGGGATAATTTGCTTCATGCAATTTGCTGGATGGCACGGTTGTTGGCATCAACAAAACGCAGCGGTCCTTTTCATCCGAAAGGTGCAGCTAGGCTCTGACGACCTTTCCGTGCTCCCGCCAGGTGTGGCCGCATTTGTGGCTCTGCATCTTGTCAAGATGGAGTCCTTGGCACTGCTTTTTTGTTCGAATCCCAAGGGTCCAACTCCCGGAAAACCCGCGGTATTCATTCGATGTGCAGACTGACTGGACTGCCATCTATTTGCCTTCTCTCAATGGCCATGGAGGCGGAAGGCTGGGCAAGAGCTGTGGAATAGACCTTGGGTTGGAGCTAGTGCATGTTAATCAGATTTTACTCTGGATGACTTGAGAGTCTACCCAACATGGCACCTGTGAGAGGGTACCTGGAAGCTCAGTTTCCTCTTAGAGGGACCCCGGTCGGGTAGACCAGGGGCATCCTTTGGCCGGCCCTCACTCACCAGCCGAGGATGCCTGTTGATGGCATCGTCCCCACCAATGGCGCGGCAGATGAGCGGCCCCAAGTCAAGGACGGATCTTTGGGAGATATGCATCAGGGGTTGGAGGCAAATGGACATCGAAGCACTTCAGCTTTCGGGTTTTTCCTTATGCTCCCCACCCCTCAGGGCTGAAGTGTACCTTGAAGGGCTCAAGCCCCAGTGCCGTGCGAGGACATCCCAGATGAGGAGATCCTGGACGATGTCAGCTGCTTGACTGCAGCTCCTCAGGTTAGATGACTCTGGTGCACGTCCACCACACTTACCCACAGCCCGGCGTTGGATTGAAAACCTATGCTCGGCATTTGCCGTGGCAGAATGAGGCCCGCTCCTTCTCCGGCCATCCCTGGCTACCTAAGCAAAGTAACGTGCGGCATTTTCGTGTTGCGCTCTTACTCCCATGCCGTATGATAGGGCATGAGGATCAACACATCCGGCCACGACATTTGTGCTTGACGCCGGGCAATGTGTCAAAGAAGTCCCCGCCCAAAGAAGCAACTGCGCAAGTTGTTTGAAGCCGGTCCGGCAGGCTGGGTTCCGCAGTTGGGCTCCAATGCTTGCGTTGGGCCCCAACCAAAGGCTGTGTGGGGGTGCCCCTCTGAGCCATGGACCAGCCAGGGCCACACTTCCGCACGCCTTTTTCCGCACTTTCGCAGAGAAGGGGCTGGTGACTTGGCGGTTCCCAGGAGGTTTTTAGAGTTTGGAGGGATTTGATTTGTGACATATGCCGCTAGTAAAACGTTTGGCGAGGGATCAGCGGAGCACGAAGGTGAGCTGCTTGGTCGCCGGGACAGCTGGCTGCGCGAGTTTGGTCAGAACTCGCCGAGGACACGGACACCGCGGTGCAATCTGCCGGGCAAGCCGCGCTGAGCTGCTGGTGGATGGAGATGTCCACAGTCTCCGTAGCATCTGAGCCATTCCGAGCTGACCTTTTGACCTTTGGGTTTTCTTAGTTGGGTCCCGTAGAGCCAAGATATCAAGAGGCCCAGCTTATGGTTAAACCTTGTTTTCCGAGCAAGGCATACAGGAGGCGATTCAGATGCTGGAGCAGGAGGGTCGAGCGGTGAACGCCACAGTTTTTGGCCCGCCCAAGGGCAGAAACAAAAATCAGGCTTGGCAGAAGTTTCTTCAAAGACGGAACGTCGTATTCCGACCTGTGGTGCGAGGACTGGATGAGAGAAGGGAGGCCAATGATGATGCCATTCGAGACACGATTCAAGCACTCTCGCGAGCCAAAGGGGTTGGTTACGTGGCATTGCTTTCAACTGACACAGGTTTCTTGAGCCAGCTACAGGACTGCATTGTGTCTGGGAACAAGGTTGTGTTATTCATTCCAGCAAGACGGACAATGATCATCAGGTATTACGAAGAGAACGGGATGCAAGTTAAGCAGCTGCCAGAGGAGGACAACACATGCCATGTCAGAGCTCTTCTTGAGGCTAATGGCACAGGAAATGTCAAACTAGCTGAGCCATATGCAGAGTTTCTCACTCCAGAAGCCGCCGCAGAAATGACAGACATTCTGCAAGAATGCGGCTTCCCAACTGGCGAACGCGTATATTTGAACCAATTGATTGCCAAGTTCTGGTTTGCCCATTCACTGGGCACATTGACGGTGTACCCCTTTAACCTCGCCGTGACAGCAATGAGAGATGCGATCACATCGGTCTCAAGCATTCGATCATGGCAGTCCAGTGGTAAGCCACTGGCATTCTTCCTCCCAGTCAGCGGCCCAGGTACTGGAAAGGCAGCCAAATTTGGATCTCGGCTGGCTCGTAGAATCTTTCGCGGCGGAGGCCCGTTCATGCTGAGCGATTCCTCCAACTTGACATGCGCGGCCTTGACGGAGCTTGGCTACATGGATGAGGATCTGAACGCGGATTTGACAGAAGCAATCTTCTGTTTTGTCAACAGCACTGACAACAAGTATCGCTTGCGCAAGCTAGACTTGCTGCCAGCAGGTCAGGCTAAAACCCAGGAGCTCGATAGGCAATTGCGCCAGGCATTTCTATCCAACGGGACAGATGCACAGTGGCGAGTTGGGCCCAACAGTCGCGCCGGCGTTCAGAAGATCCTGGTGGCTTCTGAGATGCTTCCGCAAGGTCGTGCGTCGCAGGCGGAGCTTTTCACAGCAATGGGAGATTACGCCCGTTGCCACGACCTGCCAGAGATGCGGACGTTCAATGGCCGCGCGTGGCGCATCATGAGGTTCAATGACAGGTGTCCTACCACGCGAGGTGTCATCGAGGTTGCCAGGCCTTGAGGCTCACTTTAGGTTTGGCATGAGGCAGGGTGAAGCCTGCCTGGGATTTGCCTTTAGGCGTCTTGTGTTCGACAGGCATGTCCTGTCATCCACCAGGCTTCTTTTGGTGGATGCCATCATAGTGTGTCCCGAAGTCCTCCGCTGATGCGGCCGGCAATGCTTGCTGGGTCCTTTTGGGGCTGCGCCTTGAGGGAAAAACAGGATGCTCCAGACTGGTTCAGCCACGCCCCACACACTCATCGTTGCGCATTGCTACCTTCTGTCGCCTAGACGGGGGCGATGTGGTGGGGGACTTGGATCATTAGGGTTGGACAACCTTTAAGCACCGTTGAGGCTGTAACCTTCGTTTGTGTGGTTGTGGTGGCCGTGTTGCTGGACTTCACGGCATTTGATGATTGCCTTATCTTTAAGGGTCCTGTCTTTGACAGCTTGGGGCTCTGACAGCCCAGGATTGCTTGAAACGGGTACAGGAATCCAGAGGCTCATGAGGGGAATCTCTGCTTTGGAAGGCTCAATGAGCAAAAAAGGTCACTCTGTAGTGGGGGGTGTTTTTAGTTGATATCTTGCGGTTTATTCATCAGGGTATCAGCGGTTCGGCAGGCTTGCGCAAATGTATTCTGCCAGCTAGATGCCACAAGTACTTCATTTGTAGAGGGCTCTGCTTTTGGGGACCCATGTTCGGGCCTCATTTGTTGCTTTTTCAGGGGGAAGTGTGGCTGCCTTTCCAGCCAGAAATGGGTGAAAAGGTGAAGGCTGACCCGCCCCCGAGGCTTGATGAAGACCTGCGGGACCAGGGAGACTGCGCTGAAGTGCATCCGACTGTTGGACCAGGCGATTCCGAATCGCTTGAAATCCGATCTAAAAACTCCTGGTTTTTACTGATTGTTATGCGTCAGCGTGTATAATTGGCTTACAGAGAATCTACTCCTGACTGCCGCAACTTGAGTACCCTGTGAGGATGATTTTGGAAGGTTGAAATACCTCCTTGGAATGTACCCTTAGAGTCTCATGGGCTTTTCGACAGTGGCCGCTTGACGCCCTGATACCCGCCAGTGCCTGACGACTGGCGTGTTGGACATGTCCGGGGAGGACATGCCGGAGGAGCGCTTTTGAAGGGCAGGAGGCAAGAGTTGAGAACAACAGACCACTTCAGCTTGACAGAACGACACAACACGTCAGCCCGAGCTTGTATAGAATCCTTCCATAGAGTGACCTGTTTCACGAAGGGGCCGATTTTTTGATCTTGGGGGGCTCGGTTCGAGTGGGGAAAGCTTTCACGTGGTGCTTCACGGAATCCGCGTTCAATTCCGAAGTTGACATTAGGCTGGAGCGAAGCAGCGAGGGCTTGTCCACAGGACCTTTTGGTGAAAACCGTCAAGGCCGTGGGCAAGATCGGTGGAATCAAGGGGCTTCTTGGCAGAGCTGTAGCCCTGAGCATTGCCGGACCCTTCATTGCATCGGCGCGGGGTGATGGCCCTTTTCAATTATTCCAAGATTCTTGGAGGTGAACGTGAAAATAGCGGGCCGAACAACGCGAGCGCGTTCATGGCGACAGGGACCTGCGGGCTGGCGCGTTTGAAGCTTAAGGCTCATGCCGACGAGAACATCCACGCTGCCGATCAACGAGATCAACCTGAGCGGAAACTCCCTGCTGACGGCGCCGGCGCCATCGGACCCGGGGGTGGGGGGTGGGCACAGGTGTTGAGTCAGATGGGTTTGGGGAGCTGTTGGAACACGCACGGCAGCATGTATCTTCAAGATTCTTTTGGGTCAGGAGCATGCCGCTGCCATCAAGGCCAGCCGGGACCCCCAGAAAGATATACCGAACAATTGGTGGGGCGGGCCGCAAGATCTGGGCGCTAAGATCTAAAGCGGCGGGCGGAGACGGTGCAGCTGATTGTCCAGTTTGTCCGCGTCAGCACGGAGGCGCGGGGGAGCGGAGATGGAACTGGGGAGACGGGGCAAGAGAGTCAAAGTATGTCAAAGTCCAAGACAGGCCCGAAAAGTGATCTTTGACAATTGCAACCTGGAAGGGTTCAGTGCGCTGCTTAGCTTTCGCTGGATGTACATGTATATCAGCAGACATGTCGCAATTCTCAGGCCACGATAAGGACGACCTCATAGAGTTGGAGATCGTCCGGCTGGTCAAGAAGTTCGGAGCTGGAAAGCATTCCAGGTATGCAGAGCACGTGTCCTTGGCAGGCAACCGGTTTGGGCAGGAATTCTGCCGCCGGATCATCGAAGGTGCGTACTGGGAGCGGAACCGGGCCGATGGGAAAGACCTGCCAAAGCTTTACCTCAACTTGTCTCGGAACTGCATCGCACAGCCAGAGAAAATTGTGGAGGAGCTGAAGGAGGGAAGGACGGCAGGTGGCCCTATGAGCCTTGCAACCACTACGGACCCAGATGCGATTCAGCGAGATGCCCTGATTGTTCTTGATATCACGAATCAAATGGACAGCCACCATGCCCCAGCGCCATCAGGGGCAAGGAGACCCCTCCTCGACCAGCTTAGACAAGACCGTCAGCGGCGCCCCTCCCCGCGGCGGTCGCCTCCCCGGCGCTCGCCTCCGCGCCGCTCCCCCCCGCGCCGCGCGCTCTCGCTCGCGGTCCCCGCGGCGCTCGCGGTCCAGCCGCGCTCCCCGCGCGGCGCTCCCCCCCGCGCCGCTCCGACCGGCGCCGCCGCTCGGACTCCCGGTCCCCCCGCCGAGTGCGCAGCGACTCGCGGAGGCGAAGCGCCTCAGACAGCCGCGCGCCACGCCGGAGGCGCTGAGCTCGGAAGTATTCTACAAGGAATGCCAACATTTGACCAGTGCTGACTTTTGAGATGAACCGATTCAGTCACAGTCTCCTTAGAGGTCATTTGAAGGTCGGGCCTTCTAATGGAAGCAGCGTATCAAGATGGGAAGAAAAGCGGCCAGCGTTCAGCACCATTTGCTTTGGAATGGGTTTTGCACTTTGTCGCTGTTCCTATAGGCCTTTTCTTGCCCGTGACCTGGAGTGGAGGAGCTTGCTTGAGCCTGTGCTGTGCTGTTATTTATTTGCCAACACTGCCAGTTGCTTCCCAGCCCGCACTAGCCGTTCTGGCTGATTTGCCTTCCTGGCTTGCCTCCTTGGTGCGCACTTTGGGCGAGCTGTGTGCATTGCAGTGCTCTTTCGAAAATAGGCCTTGGCGAGACCCTGGAGGCATCATGGAACTTTACTTGCACCCCTTTGAACACTTGCACATGGTTGCTCCCTTGCCACCTTGCTGGTTCTCTTGCCTTTGTCTTTCTGGTCAGAGGGTTTCTGGGTTCCCTCGCAGACACCCCATGCGGCTGCTGAAGGTACTAAAGCGATGGCATCTCAGGGGGCCACCTTGCAGCCGGGGCCTCAACTTCAGCAGGCTGGGTAAACACACCAACCCCCGCAGTACTCCACGTTATGAAGGCCCCCCGACTTGGTTCCAACTGCGAAAGAGCATTTGGGAAATGGACGGTCGCCTGGCTGAGAGCGCTTGGCGGTGTCATGTAAGAATCTGGGTGCTGAATGATCTCACGCAGCGAACGAAGCCTTGGACCCTCTCCTAGAGGGATCCTTCTTTGCCAAGCCCCACGATTTCGGTTTTGAAAAGAAACCGGAAAGGACGACGCTGAAGTATGATGATTTCCGGCGTACTTTTGGCTACGGAACGCACATGCGGATAAATCGTCCGTTTCATTTGGGCTCCTTCGTCAGCTGTGCTCCGTTCGGACACACAAGTAAGCGCAAGCAAGCAAGCAAGCAGACACGCAACCACAGGTACGTACATAACAGCGCAGTACACTCTACATTGCGCTGCGCTACATTGCATTGCATTCCACTACGCGACTGTGCATGACATACATCCATCCATAGAAAGCAAACACAGAAACAGCAACAGTCAGATCAGGGCTTGACAAAGGCTTTCGTTTGACCAGGAACTACAACAACGAGCTGGTGAAGTCCATCGAAGACTTGCGCGAGAAGAGGGAGGAGTTGAACCGCCAGATCCTGAAGGAGAGAAGAATTACATGGGGTCCGGGCAAAGGGGAAGACGGTATTTGCGTATGTCTCTTTGTTTGTTTGTTTGTTTGTTTGTTTGTTTGTTTGTTTGTCAGCTTGCTTGTTTGCTTGTTTGTTTGTTTGTTTGTTTGTTTGTTTGTTTGTTTGTTGCTCTTTGCTTTTGCTTGCTGATTATTTAGTGTGCGTTCACCCTTGCAGGAAGCCGCAGGGTTCTTGCCTTTGTTTCTCAATGCACTGTTTCTACAGTAGCTATAGGGCTTTTTCGGTGCTGTTTGGAGGGGTGTTTGCACATTGCCATTGTTTTTACCGGTTTTCAAACATAGGGCTAAAGTACAAGAGATTGCTCAGGCACCCCCGGAAGATTGCAGGCAGCGGGCACTTCAGTAAGCCAAGCCGTGAGGAAGAGGAGGACAAGGCCAAGATCCAGAAGGAGCTCTCCATCCTCACGGATCGCTTGCAGAAGGCCTCCTCTGGCCGGTTTGGGTGCGGTCATTGAGTGGCCTCGTTAAAACCCCTCCCTCCAATGGAAGCTGACATGGAAGACCACTTTCCTTTTGGGGAAGCCCCTTGTCCACTTCCATGATTGTTAGATAGAGGGTGTGTCATGGGTGGCAAGGGGGGCTAGGTTCTCAGACTGGAGTGAGGTGGGAGCATTAGCGCCATGGTCCTTGTTCCTTGTTCATGGGTCAGGTGAACGAGAGCCTGGTGCGTAAGACGCAAGCCCGCAACGAGTATGACAAGACGATCCAGGAGACTGAGGTGGCACAGCGATCAGCAGATTAGCTTTGCCGCACACTCTTTTTTCTTGTCAAAAGGGGATGGGGAAGACCGTACCAAATCGCTGAGGTCTGACAATGTTCCGCATAGAGATACAGCTTCTGTTGTGCTCATTGTCATTTTTGTTCAAAGTGCTTCTTGCTCAAACGCATGCGCAGACGATTAGACGCCCAACAGCCCTTTTGGGAAGTGGCCTGAAGTGGCCTGCAACTTTTGGCTTAAGGCCCAAGAAGACCAGGGCTGTTCCGAGCCTCCGGATGTTTTCTGTTCCAGCGGTCAAATTGAACACATTTTGGCCTGGCATTTCGGCTTGTCACTCCAGGCCTTTTTGCCTGGCCAGGCGGCGTACATGAAGATCCTCGAATCCTCCCAGACGCTGCTCCATGTGCTTAAGCGCGAGACGGCAGCTTGGCGCGACATACTTGAGCTTAAGTGCCGTCCTTTTGGAGGTTGCTTTCAGTTGCAGTTTAGGCAAATGGCCGGCTCGGAGGGTAAAATGAGCTTGGCCCTTCATGCGGTTCCTTTCCATTTGGGCTGTTGGCAAGAAGGTGAGCGTTGGCCCAGCAAAGCTCTGAGGGCTGTGTCTCTTTTGGGCCACTGAGGTGAACCTCACGAAGAAGAAGCAGGGGTCAGACTGAGAGGCGCGAAAGGGATGCATCGTCTGCTCAGCTGATATGCTTGCGCTGGGTTGCTTTGATCACAAATCCAGCGAGGTTGCCCAATTCTGTGGCCAGGAGTTTCTAAGAACTTGCCATCAACCTCATGGTTGTCATCCTTCCATGGCAGAAATGAAACTCGCCCAGTTCCTGAGCATGCGGGGAGTGGGTGAAATGAAAGTTGTCAAGGGGAGAGGTCGGTTAGGCCACCTTTCGTCGGCGATGCTTATCGGAGATTCCACGTTGGATGTCTGTTGGGACGGACACCTTGTTTTTGTTAGGGGGGGCTGCCCGTACTCGCATGAAGTGCTTGGACAACCACCTAGCCAGCGTTGCTCAGTCTCTGCTTAGGCAATGTTTGGGGTTGTTTCGGCTTGGCTGGCCAGTGCGCCTTTGGCACGCCTTCTTTGGGACTGTCCTGATGTGAACCGACCCCTGCCTCAGATAGGTCTGGACCCCATCCGTGGCAGGCAGCATCAGGCAGCCTTTTGAGGTCGCGGACCTCTGAGTGGGTCAATTCGACGACTTGTACCTTTCATTCTAAGGGTACCTTCCCCATTCGTTCCAGAAAACCTCCGAAAAACGCAGGGAAAACCGGTTGTTGGAAAAAACGATGGTTGAAAAGAATGGGGAATCAACCCCTAGATTCATCGGCCTTTGGCCTGCGCAACGGCGGCTCTCCGAGTCTGCGAGTCTGGTGTGTTTTGGGCATATGTGTCCCAAAATGGGAGCCCCACCAAACAAGGTGGTGCCTGGGAATTACAACATGTTTGTTGGGACATATGCATTTATGTATGCAAAGCAATGTCTCTTGCACATACCAGAGTGGTGCCAAGAATGCTTGTTTCCCCAGCTTGTCACTTGTTTGCATTGTGCCGCCGAGCAGAGCAGAACACATGCTCTGCATGCGCCATTTCTTTGTCAGGTAATGCACTGGCTGTGCTAGGCAGGTCGAAAAGACGCTGCTTGATGGGAGCTGCGGATATGTGCCTGCATGTGCCTGTCAGGGACCCATCTTGAGGTTCCACAGAGCGTACCCTTGATGCATGCAGAGCCGGTGCAATGCCAATGTTTTGTCAAAATTTCATCCTGGAGGTAGGGCTTCCGGGGGTTTAGACAGGTCCGAGGTGAGGAAATTGGCTTCCGCAGCGCCTGGGGCTCATCAGAAGCGGGCGAACTGACCAAACCAGGACCCGCGGATCCCGCGCCACGTGGCTTTTCGCCAAATTGAGCCCGATGAGTTGGTCATCAGCGAAAAGCGAAGTACGCGCCCCTAAAAAACCCATCCAGAGCAGGGACCTTGTATTGTGACTGTGACAAACAAGACATTTTTTGAGGGAAACGGCGCTCGGCACCCGCCTGGCAGTTGGAAGGCCGGGTTTGAGTCCAGCTTGCCCCACTTTCGTAGTGGCCAGGACCATGGGAAAAGTCCGAGCAGTGAGGCTGGCGACAAGCATTCCGACCATCGCTGGTTGGATGGTTGCAAAAATGATCAAGGTGAAACTCACTAGAAGGGAGGCTTCCGAAGATAGGAAGCCAACCTCTTCGCCGATTTCAAGTTTGCACTTGCAGCAGCAACGATCTTGCTGCTGGCAGCCTCAAAATGAGGGCTGAACAAGCGGTGTCTGATTTTGAGGATGCCACGGGGCCAGTGATGCATTGTTTGGAAACCCTTGGCATTCGTTTAAAAAAAAAGAAGAACGGTGCAGAAGGTTTTTTCTGAGCCATAGCTTGGGCCAAGGCCAGGGCCCCTCCAGGTCGGCTTCTTTATGGTTTTGCAACTTCCGCCACTTTGAGAGAAACTCCCTGTTTGGATGTGACAAATCGAGACCGATCAGCCGGCCTCGCAGGCGCAAGCTCGCTCAATTCTTCAACTGGCGCGCCGGGGCCCTTAGGTCGAGTCAGCCGGGTCGGACTCGATGACTCGACCTCCGGATGGTGCGTGATCTCTTACAGGGTGTGTGTGTGTGTCCATGAAGCCCGCACTTATGTGTCCAAACCCCCCAGCTGCTTCACTTCCAAGGTGAGTGTCACCTTGACGGATGGCCGCGTGTTGGTTGGGGTCCTGATGGCAGTAGACAGGCGGGCGGCCCAGTGCCTTGCGCTCACTGAGCTACCACCCAGTTGGGTACAGCTGGGGGCACCTCTTTTCGCCTCCGAAGCGCTGAGGCATGTCAACATCGTCCTGTGCAATACAGAGGCGCGGCAAGCATAAGGATGGGCCTCCTCAGGCCCTCGTTGGGCCCAAGGTGTCCGGGTAGCTTGAGCACGAAAGCGGCCGAAAGGGGGAACACATGGCAGGAGTACCGCAAGTACAAGGTCAAGGGCAAGCCTGAGGGTAAGGAGCTGAAGAGGCGGGATGCGATGCGAATAGGTCGCTGGGGAGGACTAAATGGCTGGGTCAAAACCAATGGTACCATTTTGGGGTAGGTGCATCACCCATTTGAGTCTATTTCAGTTGGGATTGGGATGTTCACTGGGAGTTCGGGATGTTGACCCATGGCCAAATAGCTCACTCGCGGCACAAGTCCTTTAAGCTGACCAATGGCGGTGTGCCCATTCCCAAAGCCCATGTTGGCGCATGGTTTCAGTGTATGATCCCAGCGTTGGGGCCATGCGGTGGGCAGGATGCTCGGCTTCATAGTGGTCCGCGGCACTGGGATTCTCTACATTCAGCCGGAGGAACTTGGCAAGGAGGAGCGAAACTGAGCTTCAGCAAAGGATCAGACAACATGCCCAACCTTCCTCCACGCATCTGCAAAGTCTGCTGCTACGCCTTCCCTTGTACAGTTTGGGGGGGTTTGGGACTGGTCCCACAAACATGGTGCCCGTGAGACTGGTTGCCTACAGCCTCGTTCTAAGTTTGCCAACCCGTGGGTCATTTTGCCAACTGAGTTCGCCTGACTTTGATGCCCTCGGGATCTCAATCGGACACTCACGCAGCCAATGAATGTGAGCTTGAATGGGGTCACAGGCTCTGATGCATTCTTGGGGTGCATTGGAAAGTGCAACCTTGTCCGACCTTTTTGAGGTCCGGAAACGGGAGTGTC
Source organism: Effrenium voratum (assembly GCA_963377175.1). Classification (NCBI taxonomy): domain Eukaryota; class Dinophyceae; order Suessiales; family Symbiodiniaceae; genus Effrenium; species Effrenium voratum. The sequence continues at coordinate 292,314 of CAUJNA010003343.1, forward strand.
CCGTTTTGGATGTCAGTTTGCATTAGGCCCCTACAAGCCCTTGACCCCCCAAAACAAGCCGGGGTTGTTTCGGCAATCCTTCAGCGGTTTTCAAGTTGTTTTTGCCAAATGGTGAGTTGGGTATGGGTCAAAGTTAAACCAACAGGCGACAGTGGGTTTTCGTCCTTGATTCCATTTACCGTTCCATTTTCTTGCTGGTGCTCCGCGGGAATGAGACATGGAATGACGTACCCTGATAAACCAGCCAAGTGGTGTTTTAGGGGACCAAAAGCCCGGGTTCATTCCCCCTGCTCCAGCATTTTTTTAAACCATGCCACTGGTGGTTTCCTTTAAGACCAACGCCTGGGTTCATTCCCAGATCAAGACCCATTGCAGCGATCGCACGCATTTTTGGCCCCGGCTGCGGGGCGGGTCGGCTGGGCATCGGCAGGACCTGGTGGAGACGGAGAAGCCGCGAAAGAAGGCCCAGGCGGTGGCCGCCACGCCGGCCAAGCCCATTGCGCCCAAGCCGGTCTCCACAGGCGCAATGGGGTGGGGGTGGGGGGGGGTGGGGGTGGGGGGGTTGGGTTTTCGGGGGGTTTTGGGGGAGAAACATTGGTCTCCTTGGAACCTGCCATCATTGCACGTCAGGAAGCAAGCCCTGACCCAAACCATCCACAACCCAAAACCCCTAAATGTTCAAAGCCCCAACCCCCAACAGCCCTGTGAGGATGGCTGACGGGCCCCGACCCAAGAACCTGCTCAGGCGCTTCCCTGAACCCTGCGGCGGCATTGCTGGCGGGCATGCGGCCCCCCATGCTGAACCCCCTGCTGGGTTTGGCCCGGCCGGGCGGGCTGCCCGGCATGCCTTCCATGCCAGGCACGGGGAAAGCAGCTGAAACTCCTTCTTGACATGGAAGAAGCCCGCAGAAGTGCGTCTAAGGTATAGGTTGGGAGGAATGTTTCCCTGATGAGCCCAGGTATTGTTGAGGAGGTCCGTCCTCAGAGTGGGATTCCTTTCTTCGTTTCTTTGAGGGGAAGCCGTGCTAAATAGCAACTGGTGGCTTACTAAAGCACGCGCTCACGGGAACTCCCGTACTCTTTCTCGGGCCGATATAGGGGTGTACAAAATCGAGGGTAGGGACAGAAACATGCTTGCGGTGTCCCGGGTTTGCAATATGTGAGGGGCTTGCAGTTTTTCACACTCAGCAGTGAGAAGTCCAAACCACCAAACCAAACCGCCAACTAGGGGTAAGGCATAAGAATTATCGTTCAAAGTACTTGATCAGGCAAGGGGAGGGCTCCATGAGGAAACCAACAGAAAGCGCATGGGGCTCCACGCTCGCTGCATGACTTGCCATGAGCTCCGCCAGGAATGCCCAGCATGCCAAGCATGGGGATGCCAAGCATGGGGATGCCGGGCGCTGGGCGCGGCATGACGATGCCGGGCATGCCTGGCATGCGGCCCATGTGAGAGGCATAGCTTATTGGCACGGCTCGAGCCGGACGGCTTGCGGTTGGATTGTGTTGCTGAGAGCCGGCCAGGCAAATGCCGGACCCAGTCCTGGGTCCTGCCAGCTTTCCCCAGCCATTTCGCTTCTGAAGTAGTGTGTGCTGTGCTCATGAGATCTGGGGCGAAAGCTGGCAGTAGAGAACAGGACCCTCTAGGGTCGAGGGTCACCAGCTTCCCTTGTGGAAGGTGGGGCCGGGATCGGATATGAGCCTTCTGCGGACGGTGCAGAAGTAGTGCCCCTGCAACCCCGCCGTTTTGACTACAAGCCCGCAATCAATAACTGAGAAAAACCGCATCAGAACTGCCAGCGGCTGCCTGCCAGCAAGGGTGCCGTCGCTGGCTGATTGAGGGGTGTGAGGGTGAATTGAAGAGGGCGGACTTTGTACCTGTGGGTCATGGGTCATCCACCTTTTCGCAAGAGGCCGTTTTTGCCCCAGTGCGGCGAGTCCACGCTTCAGAGAGGTCAGAGCAGGCAGTCTGCCGTTTTGTTGGAGTTCTGAAGCTTTTCCGCCATGTCGCGCATACGGGCCAGCAGCCTGCCGTCGCAGGCAGGATTAGAATACTTTTTGGGGAAGTGGATGGCCAGCCATGGGCATACAATTTGCGGACCACAGGTTGGCAATCCATGTAATCTCTTGCTCCGCCTTCATGTGGTGCGAGTTGTGACAGAAGTCTGAAGATGGGCCGGTGCCAAGCAGCTCCTTTGAGTTTCGCTCGGAGCCCAGACGGAGTGGCAGGCCTTGTTGATGCAGCAGCGCGGTGACCTCCGCGGCACCTCTGCGCGATTTCGGGCCCCCGCCTCGAATCGGAGGGGGAGGCGAGTTGGGTTAAAGGAGATGGCAGTTTTTTGGTTTAGTCACCCCTTTTGCCCGGAATTGAGGGGAATTATGCAATCCACTTTCACCTTGCTCTATGCTTTTTCGGATCCCCTTTGTCGGCGGAAGGCGATTGTTATTCGCCCCTGCTTTAAAAGACCGCGCAGAGACCCAGACTGCGAGTTGAGACGGTCGAAAAGCAGGCACGGCTGCCTCAGGTACAGTTGGACAAGCCGAGCCCCGTGACAATCCACGCGGATCCGATAGCGCGGATCGGAATGGAGGCCAAGTTGCTTCGGTTAGTGATGGTTAGTGCTTCTTGCCCGGTGTTCCAACTCAAGGGCGTTCAACCAGTCCAGGCTGCGATCTTGTTTTTCAACTCCTCCATTGGTCCATTCCTTTCTCACTTGCAGCAAACAGTTTGGTTCTGGGCAGAAAATCAGCGCCCGGCCGCCCGGCCGCCCGGCCCCGGCTGCGCCAGGTGAAGCGGGATTCCTCGAGGTCAAGGCGAGGACCGGTCAGACCTGCGGGTGTTGCAGGATAATTTTCTGGGGCAGAATCCACAGAGTCAGACCCTGGCGCCCAATCAGCCGAGTTTGACAGGGAAGAGGCCGCCGAAATGATGCTCAAACCCATCCGAAACCAAAAGGGTTATCACACCACAGGTTCGGCATAACTATGGCGGTCCACGTGCATACCTAGCACGGCTGCTGCTCCATGCCATGGATGCCACAGGCATTCCTTGGAAGAAGAGTTGGCCAAGTCCAGCGCACTGAGCAAGCAAGCTATAAAGAACATGCTGAAACGAACGCCAGATTCTTGTTAGAGCCATCCACGTCATTTTGACAATTTCTGGAGGACTGCCGGGTAAGCCGAAACCCGAGCTGCGTACACGAAGCGTTGGTTCACGCGCAAGCAATCTTTCACAACATAGGGACTCATGGCGTGTTTGGAGAGTTGCACTCTCGGAGAAGTTCTGAGTGATAGTAGGCAGACTTGTCTCAAAGATTTCCCCCACAGAGCCCCAGACCAGACCCCAAAGCCGAGGTATTGCGGTTGCGTCTTACTTGGAGCTTCTTGACCCGTTGTTTTCCCTTTACTGGATTCTGTACTTCCTTCTCACTGGCGGGTTTACCCTTTACTTGGGTCCCGTGAAGCTTTTGGCCGGCCGCCGCCAAGGTCTGAGCCTTTTCAACCGCTGAATCCAAATCCCGAGTTGCAGCTTTTGCAGGCTGCTCATCGAGGATGTTGATGAGAATCCTCGGCAGAGGCCGGTCAGAGCTTCGCATCCTTCGTGGAAATTCCAAACCTTTGCTAACCCGGGCCCCTTTTGACTTCAACTTGGATCGCGTTCCCTTTCTCCAAGTGAGAGACGCGGAGGACACCCATTGCCCAATGGAACACCGCGGAGGAGCGGCAGGCGGCGATCGGTGGGCTTCCAAAGGCTTTGCTGCCTATTGGCGTGTCAAAGTGGGGAGTTTTTTTGTTTTTGTTTTTTATCATGGCGATTCGGGGCTCGGTATGGTGTGGTTCTGCGTTTTGAGGCAAGGCCAATGGATGTGGCGACTTTTTCGAAGACACCTTGGCCCACTTTGCAACATGGAAGCACCTCTTGCAAAGGCTCCCAAAGGAGTGCCACGCCCTGGCAAGTGCTTTCCGATTCTGGCTGGCAAGCTTTGCGCATGTGCTTTCTTCCAGGACTTCCAGACGCTTGACGCTTGCAGCGCATGAGCTCTGAAAAGAGATGGCCCATGCCCAGCATCCTTCCCATCAGCCAGCGGCCAGGCCGATCGCGGCGAGGAGGAGAAGCATTGCAGCATGGCCATCAAGCCGGGAGACAGGATCAAGGCGGGAGTTGATGATCGTGCCGCAGGTGTTCCGGTCTGAAGCATGCCTGAAGAAGACCTGATGGGTTATGCTACAGGCGCTAAATCAACTGCGTTGCAGAGCCGAAGCCTTTTTGGAACCTTAGCCTTTGCGCAGGAAGCTTGAAAGTGCTGGGTCCCCACCACCATGTGTTCCTTTGCAAATCAAAGTTAACTTCTAAGAACGGGTTTCTGGGGTCCTCCTGCTCAAAAGGAACATCCTGAAAATTGGTAGTGCCTTTGTTTGGGTTCCAGGTTAACCTTCAGGTTGGTATCTCCTTGACTGCTATTGGGTTGGATCTTTAGCGATTCTTCCCTGCCCAGCTTCGCCTGGGATTTCAGAGGCGCGCGCGCCAGGCGGTGAACGACCTGAACTCAGCCACGCTGATGCTCAGCGAGCTGCAGGATAAGACGAGTCTTCGTTCGTGCGAAGGGTTGTGTTCTACAGGTCCTAAACTTCCTGAAACGCAACATGGTGGGTCAACAATGGCACCCAAAGTAAAAGCCTGGTAAATGGAATCTGCGGTCCCCAGGTGGTTTTATTTTGACCCACACTCACATGAACCAAAATTGTAGAAACAGTTCTTTGCGACGTGCAAGAACGGATCCCTGCTTGGCATTCCTTGTGCTCATGCTTGTGGCGGGCCCTGCGAGTATTACCACTACGAAGGTCGTCAAATCACTTGGGCGGATCCCAACGTTCCCGGCCCCACTCCACACGCCATCCAACAGGGGGTCCAATTGAGGAGGGCATCTATCATCCTACACCAATCCAATTCAAGCACATAATTGTCCAGCCGGTTGTTCCCAGTTTGCCGGCTTTCCCTTGTCTACGTCCTTGGCTGTTCCTCTCAGAGTCCGACCGTGCTCATCCAATTCAGCAACACCATGGAATCCCCGTTGGAGTGACAAAAGAGTCATAGGAATGCGTTGCAGAAGGGGCTCTTCTTCCTTTCTCTTTTTTTCTCTGTCTCTGTCTCTTTCTCTTTCTCTTTCTCTTTCTCTTTTTTTCTCTCTCTCTCTCTCTCTCTCTCTCTCCCTCTCCCTATGAATGTGTACGCATCTATACATATACATATATAGACATGTATATACGTATATATATATATATTAAGTTTCACAACCATGTGCAGCTAGAACCGGGTTGCAACTTGTGCCAATCACCATTGCGCCACAGGAGGCCGCCAAGCCCGATGATCCGCGCCAGCTGAGCCTGGAGGCGCGCGAGTTCGCGGATTTTACGGCTCGGGTCTTTGAGCTGTGTGCTTGATCAATGAGGGGTGCGGCGCGTTTTGAGGAGCACCCCTGTTCTTGCTGGCGCGATAGTAGGGAATGAGAAATGGAATGACCCCTACAAGCCATCCCTTGTGGTTTCCCTTAAGGGAATCCCAGGTTCATTCCCTCATTGCCTGCTGAGCAACAAAGGAAAAGCCAACCCGCCCACGGCGCCGTGCCGTGCATGGCGTGAGCGCAAGTTGGAGCAAAGGAAAAGCCAAAAGGACACTTCTTCTCATTATGTTTTGTCTTTCTTTTTCTTTTTTTGTCCGGGGGGGGGGGGGGAGGGGTGCCTAAAAAAGACTAACCCTTTTTTTTACTGAATTGGGTCATCCACTGTTTCTGGGAGGAGGAGTTGCTTTGCCCGAGCCACCAAACTGCAGGAGAGAACAGGGAGCTAGGGGCAAAGTTGGGAAGCTTGATCTCGTGGCAGTGGATGGCTTACATACTTTATTTGATTGCGAGCTCTCTGGAGGGCACAACCTAAAGACAAGCTCACGATGATGAGGGATCCTTTTGCTATAGCGTCTTGATTTTGCGGAATGGTGCGACTTGAGGTTTCGCGAGACATCAGCAATGTGCTGGCACCCGCTCCGCAGAAACTTCGCGTTAACAGCGCCGAGCTCATTGGGCCGAAGGGCATGTGCCAAGTGAAGAAAATGCCCGTGCCTAAATGTAGCCTGTGCCTTTGAAAGTCAATGGCCTCTTCCTTGCCCCGAGAGCTAGATGCCAATGCCAGTGCTCACACCGAGCGCCCTACAAAGGCGTGCCAACCATCCCCGAGTCGCCGAGCGACCGGCCGACCTCCATTTGCAGCCGGCCGCCGAAGCCGCCCAGGCCTCCTCGCTCTTGTCGCACTCGAGGTCAGATGCGTTGCCATTGGGATGGTGCTCCCTGGGGTTGTGCTGCTTTTGGGCTCCCAGGGCGCTTTTGGTCACGCGGTTGACCTTAGCCGCGGATGCCTAAGGCCCGGCGCTTTGCCGCGGCTTGGGCCCTGGCCACGCCATGGCTGGCCTTCATCGCGAGCGATCGCTCTGCATCGCGCCTGGCGCTGCACGCCAAGAAGGGTCCGGACGTGCGAGCGCTGCTGGAGAGCGCGGGTCTGCTGCCGCCAAAGCCCACGGAGACGTGGCTGCCTGAGGCGCGGGGATCATGCAGTGAAGGTCGCGCCCGTGTCCGCGGCGAAAAGGCTGCAATAAAGAAAAGGAAGCTTTGAAGGGCCAAGATGTGTCGACCGCTGCTCCAGAGGCCACCCTCATTCAGTAGGTACCACGCGGTTCGCCGGACGCTGCGAGGAGGAGGCGGAGTTTGAGACGCCTTTAGACCAGCTCAGGCAGAGCATCGAGCAGAACTTGATTCGACCCAACGTGGAGACTCTGGTTCCGGAGGCACGGGGAAAATTTGGCTTGAAAGCCCGTCCTACACGCAACGTGAATGGTTCAAACATGTTAAGACTGGCAGTTGGTGTTCCGGAGGGCGAGATAGAATTTGAGACCCCCTTGGACAGCTTGCAGAAGCTCAATGCAAGCAGCCCGCTGGAGTGGCTGACTCAGAGCCTCCCACGGGAGAGGCTTGTGGAGGAGGGCGAGGAAGGGAGCGCAAATGATGTTTTTTGGTTTTGTTAACCACCCGGGATCATTCTTGAATTGGTCATATCAAATCATCTTAAAAAGAGGCATGCTCAAGCCTGCGCTGCAAGTGACTTTGTATGTGTTTGAACCCGGGATCATTCAAGAAAATTGGTCATATCAAATCATCCAACAAAGTGTACTGCCCATAGGGTTTGAGGATTGAGCTCAAGCAACCGCTGAAGGAGATGGCCTTTCAAACTCCGCTGTCCTTCCTCTTCCAGGAGGACGAGGACTTCGAGGAGGAGGAGATCTGGTCCGACTTGCTGGCACCCCTGTTGAAGGGCCCAGCCCCTTGACTGGTCCAGAGCAGGGCTCAATGTTTTGTTTTTTTCTTCTCCCCCTTTTTTGGTGAGGCTTAGGATTGAGACCTGAGCCCAGGCCGTTGTTGACACCATGAATGAGAGCAACTACGTGACGGTCTCGCTGGAGAAGCCGCCCCTTGTCGCGCATGGCGTGGGCTCTCTTCCAGGCTTGGGGTTCCTGACGTTATGGGGAAAGCCTTGATTGTTCCAGATCCTGGCCGTCAGCTTTCAAAGCGGTTCAACAGAGCCGCCCGCCGCCTGAACCGAGGCTGGGGATGACAGTGGAGGAGAACTCCAAGATCTTCGGCGGGGTGTCGGTGGTGGGCCTGGAGGAGGGCTCCAGGGCAGAAGGACCCGAACCGCGCAAAAGCCTCGGCTGTCTGGACCCAACTTGATTCGGTCTTGGAGTCTTGTAGGTCCGGAGACCTTATCTCGAGAATTTCCAGAATGTGAGGCTCACCGACTAGGGGGTAAGTTTAGGACAGTGTGGCTATTGGATTGTCCCGCGCCGCTCCTGAGCCAGTAGTGTTAGGCAAGTTGCTTGAAAGGGTCTCTGGTTTCGTCCCTTTTGCCATGCTCTGGACATGAAGCGGGGGACAAGGACTCACCCAGAAGCCCATGAGAGGCAGCATGAAGAGAACCCGGTTTCAAACCAAGCCCTGACAACTTCACGTGAGGAATCAACCTTAGGCATTCTGTGCGCATCGTTGGGTCGCACGGGCATGGCCTGGATTGCCATGATTGCCTTATTCTAACAAGTGTTGCCTCACAAATCACACTCTGCCCCAGGAACGCGCAAGGACTAGTTTTTGAGGCGCAATCAGAAACACACCCTTGCAGGTGAACATGCAATGAACAAAAGGTTCCACTTTTGTTTGAGGCCATTTTTTGTTTGAGGAAATCATGTTTCACCCCCCCCCCCCCCCAACCCCCTAACTCCCCACAGAAAAACTAAAAAACAAACAAACAAGAAAATAACAGAAATTGATTCACTTTGAGGTGGGGGGGGGGTCGAATGCGACCAGGACTTGGGCTCATAGAGCCCGGGTGGCAGCTGCTGATGGCCGATGGCGTTCCCGCGCCCTGATTGCATTTCGAAGGGTTGGCGGGCACAGGCCTCGAGCACATACCCATAGGAGCAACTAACTGACTACTTGCACATGACATGTAAACACATGTGCACACAAACGCATAGCATATGTATATTACATATATAGTACGTACATATATGTATATATATATATATATGTATATTTCTATATATGTCACAAACAGCTGCATGTTTTGAAGCTATTTCCACGAGTGAAGGCGGGAGCAGCCACAAGCTTTCAGATTTCAAGTTTTCGGGGAAAACCACTTCCCAACACAGCGGCCTCACCCATTCAAGAAGAATCTCCCCTGAAATCCTTCTTTGCTGCAAATGAGCATGGACCGCCCCAAAAGAGATCCTTTTTGCGACAAACACACACGCACACACACACACACACACACGCACACATATATATATATATATATACACACATGCATGTGCAGATGCATGTGTATGCATATTTCTGTACGCATACATATCCAGAGAAACAGCTGGCTTTCTCGGTTCGTCTTGGTTCCATGCCAATCTCGGTAGGGTGGGAGAGGGGCTTCGTGTCGCGAGGTCCACGGGATGTCCCTGGAGGACGCCATACGCCCCATCGAGGCTGCCAAGGGCCGGCTGCAGATCACCTTCTTCACCGGCAGCGCTGAGCCTTGGCAGACTGGGAAGGGGGTAGGCACGGATGCACCCATTTCTAGGCAGAAAGAACCCCGCGATAGATTTCTAGGCAGGGGCCCTTATACTCGCCTTTGTTTGATGCTTTCAAACATTATTATTTATGCCAAGTGAGCGAGCTGCGAAGTTTTTAAGTCGAAAGGGGAAGGAGTTTGAGAAGGATGAAATGCTATGGAGGCAACCAGTGGTTGAAGTCTATGTCCACATGTTGCTTCCCAGGATTGGAGCGAGGGTCGGTTGAACAGCCATGCAGACCCCGGCGAAAGGGCAACGACCCCCCCGGCTGCAGACCAATCGCCCCTTGGCACGGCTGTCTTGCCAGGAGACCTTCTATGGCCTGCTGGGCCCGGAGCCGGAGTGGCTGTCGGCCTTTCTGCGGAAGCTGCAGGTGAAGCATTTGGCCTGGCAGTGGCAGGAGCCGGAACCAAGGGAAAAGGCCGCGAGTTCGAGGGAACTGGGGCCAGAGGTTGGAGCAGGAGGATTATTCAATGACGAGCTTGAAATTCGGACGCCATAAGCGAACACAGCTGTGTGCCGCACGGCGTTTCAACTACATGCCTGAACGTCCTCAAACGACAGCGTGCATGGCTTGGTTGTTGTAGCCTACTTTCTCAGGCCGCCAAGAAGGTAACCAAATCAATCGTTGCTGAAGCATTCTTTGGGATGGGACCAGTCAGCTTGATGTAAGTTGGTCCAGCTTGACCAACTTCGTCAGCTCCTCCCCAAGCCCAACACCCGTCTCCAAGCGTTTCCAAACCCTCTGCCAGTTAAAGGAGCCCCCCAGCATGTTTACGTCAATGGGCCCAAGTGAGGAAAGGGACCTGTTTATCCAAGAGCTAACTTAGAGCACCAAACGCAAAGCACCAGGACTCAACATGCAAATGATGAGCGCAAAGCCACGGTCGGTCTTGAGGGGAAGCTCAAGGAAATCCACCTGGATGGGTCCCGATCGTTGGCTGTGGCACTTGGCTCGCCGGCGCAACTCTCATGGGCCCAAAGTGGAGCTTGAGGATGCAGTGGTGCCCCATCGCCCCAGTTGAGAAGTGCCCCATTGATTGTGAGTGCTGCCAACATGGTATGAAGAATTGAAAAGCTAATTTTTGAGCAACTGCCTTACTACTCTTTGTAGCCCTTTCGCATTTTTTGTTCATGCCGTGCTGCGCAGAACGGGATGCCCAGGCACGAATCATGCAATAGGCCATTAGGTTTTGAACGAACAATTCTTATCTTGGATTCCCAAACTCGTATCTGAAGACACTTCTTTGTTTTTGAGAAAGCACGTTCAGATCGAATGCACTAGTTTTCATCTCTCATTCTGAATGGCAGGGTGGAATCTTGTTCAAAGGGAAGCCGAACTGTTTGGAACAGTGCCCAATTCGAAAATCACTCCATTCTGCCAGATTCTCCTTTCGGCGGTGGGCAATGGTCGCCTGGTATTGACTCAAGTTTACCCCCCGTCAGGACCTGTTGTCTGCCAAACGGTGTAAACTATGCCTATCCTGAAAGTGTTTCAAGTAGTGGGCATTCCTGAGTACGGTTTGATAGAATCATGGAGCCCTGGCGTGTGACCGAAAGACAAAGCGGACTTTTCACGGCATCAACTTCTTGGCAGAGACGTCTCAAAATTTCCTGCCCCGCAAAGGAACATGATGTGAGCACCTTGTGACGCCTATGAAGTAGCACTCAGGTCAAACGCAAGACAGACACGGCACAAGCAACAGCAAGAACACACAGCATCCGTTTGTTCAAGGATAGATGTTCTTCGTGTGTGGTGTGTGTTTTTGGAAAGTGCCCTGCTCAAGATTTTGTTTTTAAAAGTGAAAGGAGGTGACCCCAAGCGCCCATCTTGATAGGTTGTTCGAAGAGCCCTGCCCGAGTCGCAGGAGGGCAGAGGCCCCCCGCAGGGTCGCACCTGGAGCTGGGCTCTGGAGCTGCTGGAGGAGCTTGAGGACCAGGAGAGGCGCAGTTGCCCTTCTTTTGGGCTCAGTCTTGACTGCTATTGGGTTGGATCTCTACTAACTTTTTGGGAAATCATTTTTGGCGTTCCACGAAACCCCCCAACAGTTAAACTTTTTGCAGGGTCAAACCGGTTTTTCTTGAGCAACCCCGATGTTTACAGAGCTGACTTGCCTTTTTTGTTTATGTTTTTTTTTGTTGTGTTTTTTTTGGGGGGGAGGCCTGTTGTAGTAAACAAGAAGTTTGGGGCTCTTCTCAAGTGAGGTTGGGTTTTAAGGGTTGTATTTTCTGTGTTGCCCAAGGGCATTCAAAGGACGGGTTTTAAACCAGAGCGAAGGTAGATAACACAGTTCATTGTGGGACATGGCTTTGGCAGTGGGGAAGAATGGTGTCATCTACTTTTTTACCCCATTAAGCATGCATACCTTGGCCGCAGGAGGGTTGGTTGATCGTTATCTTCTTTTTTTGGTCAATGGCTTCAGCACGCACTCCAGTGGGTGCCATTTGGCCAGAACCTTGTGTCCGGCAAGAATCTGTCACGTCAGTTGCGCACGGAAAGGGATGCAGACAAATCACGGTCATCCCAACAACGCCGCTTGTGGGCCTCCAGAAAAAGAAACAAAAGGATTAGTGCGGTGCGCCCCTGAGACCGCACCACGTGGGTCCGGTCCCACAAGCAGTCGATTCATGCCACAGATCGAAGCCATCAGCTTTACGCATGGCGTTCGTTTTTGGGGCCTTGCTGGATGGGTCCAAGTTTGGATCGGATTCATTGGATACAAGGCACTGGTCCAGAAACCCAAGAATATGCTTTCGCATTTCTGAATGCCCGACAAAGGGGGTCCCTTCGAGACAAATGTCATCCTTGTATTCGTTTGAGCATATTTTGCAGGAGTACTCTTGCATAGGTCTGCTGTTGTCGCTTTGGTAAAAGGCCCCCGTTGGAGTGATGGAATGGCTGGTAGGGTGGGGCCGGGTGGGCACTTGACGGCCGTTTTGCGGTTTTGCTTTTCTCGTTTGTGGCAGGGCGGGCCCCACCAAACATCCACCTTCCCGTGTGCCTTGTGGATGTGAAGGGGAGAAGGTAACACGACAAAGGGCCTTGTAAACAAGACCTTGAACAAAGTCACCCGCCTTGGTGTAAAGCAGTCGCTTTCCAAAAGCAGGGGCTCAGGGGGTTCAGCTCCAGAGGAGAGCTATGGCCCTGCCTGCGTGGCTGCCATGGAGGCCATGGCGGGTTGGTGGGTTGGTTTGGCAGTGCAGCTGGAGGGATTGCTGGGGTTGGCTGCTGGATGCTTTGATTGTTTTGATGGTTTTTGTGGTCTGGCATTTGTTTTGACCTTTCGGCAACTGCCAGGCCCATCAGCCTATTCCAAAAAGCAGTCAGACATGACACGGCCCCGTGTCGTTGATTGCCTTGGAGGGAGGAACCGCTCCAACCAAACAAGGTGTTGCACAAGGCGCCAATCCTGCTTACTCCTGGTTTGAGTTTGACACTTTGACTTGTCGAAACTCTTAATTTGGTCACAGATCATTCATCGATTGCTTGTTATTCTCAGATTATTAACTATGCGTTTGCGTTGGGTGATCTTACTCACCCCCGCCCCCACCTCCCCTCACCCATTTAATGCTTCGCCAAGCTATGGGGCCAAATTCCTATTGCCACGAAGGCCCTCCCCCAAGCCACCAATCAACCCACAGGAATGCCGATTATGGGCAGGTTGCCCAGTCCAAAACGACCCGAGGTTTGATTCCCGGCCGAATCCAAGCGTATCGGAGGCTTGTCAGAAGGCCTCGCGCTGGGAGCCGGCGCTGGTGCTGCTCCAAGACCTGCGAGCTGCTCCATTTGTGCCACCGGCCGAGGCCTTTCGGGCAGCGGTGGTGGCTTGCGACCGGGGGGCGCAGCACCTCAGGGCGCTGTGGCTGCTGGAGCCGTGGCTTTTTGGGGATGCATGGGGATGCCTGAGAACAAAGCCATTCTCCATGCAGGGCGCACGGGACCATTGGTCGTCAGGCGGCTCTTTGTGCAAGATTGGGTGACACATCGAGGGTTCTTAATTGACTGGTCTACACTTTTTGCCTCAAACTTTATTGTTGTGTTCCAGGTCACTCATGCAATTGTCTAGGGTCAGGTATTTCCATGAACCCCAGCCACGGTTGCTTACCGTGAGTACCACCGACAATCATCCACTTTCTATTAGACGTAGATACGTAGCTCGTTTACACTTGTTCAAGTGGGTGTCTTCAATTAGCTACACAACATTAGGCATTTCAACAATACATGTGAATCTGTGCGTCAGGTCTATGCAGCAGCAAGCGGTTCCCACACAAATGGGTGCCTACGGATGAGCTTGATTCATGAAGTCGGTCCGGAAATTAACCATTCAGAAATGCTGGCAGCTATCCGAGTTTGCCCAAATCGTTTTCTCCTCAACCTCCTGGTTTTCCACGATTGTCCCGGTAGGCAACAAGCACTTTTTGATGGCGTTGCGGGAGGGACTTCTCATAGTTGCTTTTTGGTGTCATTTGAAAGGAGCTCCCATTCGGAGGTCCTTGAAGGTGCTGGATTTGGCCACCAATGGATGGCCAGCTCAGGAAGAGATGCTGAAATGCGGGGTGCAGGTGGATGTGGCCACCTACAACAGCGCGGTCAACTCCTGCCGAGCCATCCTGCGTACGCTGCAGACGCAGTCCAGCAAGCTGCCTGACCGGCCAGACCCGCGCAAGCGCAGAAGGAGCCTGAGGAGCATGAGGAGCAAACGAAAGCTCGTGTGAGGGAAAAAGGGCGCGATCACAGACTTCCGCATTGTTCTCAGAGGGTTGCCTGAAAAGCGTAGAATGAAGAGGCTTAAGTGATTGCATCTTAGCCAAATCGCAGTGCGCCTGGGAAAGGTCCGACCTCAATCAGCCGAAGTGTCTGAACAGTGTGACCTTTGTTTGCTAAGAGGCCTTGGGCAGTTGTCGTTTTTCGCTGAAACCAGGTCTCCGTCCAAAGGCGGCGAGCGCGGCCGAGCTTCGACCGTTGCTTTGGCTGCAATGCAGGCAATCAGTGCGGAACTCCACATTTCGGGCTGGGAAGGGCACTCTGACGGCGCGCAGCAAGCGGTGGCGGTTGGCATGCCACATGGAAAGCATGCGGTATGTGACGGGCTGAGGGTGTCAACTGGAGATCTCCATCCAAGGAGGCCTGGCTTGGGCCCTCGGGTTGTGCGCTCTGGGGAGCTTTTGGGGGAGAGCGCATGCGAGGAGCACCTATCTTTGCCTGGGGTGCCTATGCTGTGGGGCTCCTCAGGGGAGAGTGGCTGCCAGTTGACCAGTCAGCCCTTGTCCAGGGCTTGCCGTGCTTGGGGATTTCTGAGTGTGCGCGTTCCGAAACTCGAGGATCCCTTTTTGAATATGTGGTTTTCCCGCCCAACAGACCTGCCGCACTGCATGTTTCCCAGATGTGCCAGATGCAACATGAGTGGGCCAAGTCGTTGTTCGAGAGTGACTTTCGGGGATTTAAGACGAGTTGAAGAGTAGTGAGGGTAGATACGGAGCAGGGAAGCAGGGAATCATATAACTCAGTACAATCGGGCCCGTTTTGTGGATAGTTTTGCGCGTAGCTCGCTCAGGGATTGCCGGGACGATGCCAGGCGGGCCGACTTTAAATAGCGATGCATTCACTACCTTAGAAGTTTCAAGACTTGGGAAATAAAAGGGCCCTGGGGACATACGCAAGCTTTCCTATTTGAACCTTTTGATGGCTTCCCCCCCTTCAAGCACTGGAACAAGTAGCTTGCCCGCAGCTGTTTGCAGGGGTCGGATGTCTGCGGGCGGTGCGTCCAAGAGGCGGGGGGCTGGATTGCGGGAGGGAACATGATGAATGGAGGCCGTGTGGGACCCGCGTTATCTCTCCTTCTTTTTTTTTTTTTTTTGGGGGGGGGGCTTGAAGCAACCCGCAAGTATGGATGTTTCTGTATTGCCTTTTCCTCCATCTGAAACCGTTTCTGCCGTGCTGCTGGCAACTCTGAGCCTAACAGGAGGTACATGTCATGACTTAAATCCCGCCCAACGCAGCCAAGCGATGTCTGCTGATGGATGTCCGTGGGCTGTACCACATTCAATGCGTGCGAACACAGTCAGTGAGGGCTGAAGCGACTGCAAGGCGGTGCCTTGGAAGCCTGCGAATGACCCAAACAAGCCCTGGCGAGAATCGCCAGGAGAGCTGCGTCTACTGGAGCGCTGCTCTGCAGGAGTTTGCTGTGCATCGCTGCAGGTGTTTTTCGCTACAGGGGCCTTTCATCGAACCTCCCCACCAGTTTCTTTGAGCCCTTTCAGCTTTCGGCTGGTGCCGGTGGGGAAGACCTGCTTGCTTTATGTGGGCAGCGTTTGGAGAGAACCAGCGAACTAGCAACTGGTTTGCCCAGCACAGTTGTGGCATGTCTTTGACGGGTTGCCCATGTTGCCCCATCAACCGTGAGAGAGATGGCTATTTGGCAGCCCAACGGGAGTGGGAGCCCTCTGATTTCGCCCTCCGCTCTGTCACGCTTAGGTTTGAGAGGCAGATGATGAAGAGCCCATCTGTAGCCGCGGCCCTTGGATGAACCAGCGTGAAAGGCCAGATGTTGTACCACATGCTTACTGTGTCGAAACGAGTCCTTGGTTGCACACAGCCTTTCAGCGAATCGACCTTTTGACCTTTCGCTTGGCGCATGTCCAAGCCACCAGGTCCCGAGCCGATTTTCCGCTTCGCTCCGAGGGCTCGCTGTCCTCTGCGGGGAAATTCGCGCTGAGGCTCCGAGAATCGGCTAAGGGGGCGGGGGGTTCCCGGCGGTTCCGGCATGCTCTCAAGGTCCAGTCTTGCCGTGAGCCTTGCAATTGTCAACCACCCATAGGTGTCCTTTTGGCAAATAGATGGCCCTGGTAGATGATAAAACCACCAGGTGAAGCAGGGCCATCTATGTTTGGACCAATATAACCAAAAAGGACACTTATGGTCAATCGTGTGCCCGCAGGTCTTAGAAATTCGCTCCAGTGAGGAGTTCAGCCAGTCTGCGAAGCAGACCTTGGAAAAGCCTACGGGGCCTACGGCCACGGAAGTGGGAAAAGGGATGGAAAAGGACTGCCCAGTCACACGTGCATTCTTCAAGCCATGGATTTCTGATACGTTTCAAAGGCCCCTCGGGGCTAATTTGTGTTGCTGAATTTTGGCGAAACAGGGATTTGGGCCGCGGCCGCGGCCAAGGCGGAGTTTCACCTCCAGGCCTCGCCCGAAGCGGCCTGGCAACCTGGTGTTGCAATGCCTTGGCCCGAGAGGCGTTGCAGTGGAAAGAACACTTGCGCAATTCGATGACTGCAGCTGGTTTGTTGCTGCTGATTACTCTTGACATGGTGTTTTTCTTTTACGCCTTTTGCCGTGCTGATTTCTTGGTCCCTTGGATGCAACATGTTCCGGTGCTTTTCTGCCGCAGCCGTTGGGCAGCAGGAGGCATGACCGGGTGAACTGCATCCAGGCAGTTCTGGCCTGATGCAAGCCCTCAGCTGAGGATCGATCCTCGAGAGAGGCTGGTGTTTCTCCAACCCCGGAATCCCAGAAACCCTGCAATGATGATTCATAAGGATTCCCCTGTAACTGCCAGCAAATGGTAAAGCCATGGTTTCAAAGTGGTGCGGGATTTCGTCCATCCACATGACTATGCAGGACTGGAATTTCCCCCAAAATGGCCGCCATATTTGTCAAGACCGGCGGTCGAGGTGCTTTGCCGCGCTTGCGCATTGCTGGTGCTGGGGCTCCTTTGCGCCGCTTGGACCATGGGCTGACCGGGTGTAGCTGGGGTAGACTTAGGATACATCTTACATGTCGGTGACCCAAAGTGAAGCGGCCAATACTTCCCCAGAATTCGCTCCCCTTTTCCTTTTTTGCCTTTTTGGGGTCCCCTTTGTTTTCCACTAACCAGGCAAAAAAGATAATTTTCAGCCAAGAATAAAGGACACCTACATTCAAGAAAACTCGGCCACGGATTCAAGGGTCCAGGCGCTGGAAACGGAAGCTGAGGAGGCCCAAGATGCCGCGCCCCAAAGCCAGGACTTGCCAGTGGGTGTTCCTTGGGCCCCGGTCCACCAATGTGTTATCCAAGGTTAGAGCTCAGAAAACAAACAAACAAGGCCGAAGAAGCAAGCACTCTGCTTGCTTCTTGGGCACAGGCTAAGATGTGCTTAGGCGATGCGACGGTGCGTTTGGGAGGCCAAAGTGGTCGGAGATTTGTGTCGCCCGCAGGAGGCGAAGACTGACCTGGATGACTTGGATTTGGGCGACCTAGATGCCGACGACGAGGACGAGGTCTGGCAGTACATGGGCTGAGCTGGGAGTGCGACATGGCATTACAAGGGTCAAGGAGCTGAGGCTTAGCACGGGCCCAATTTGAGATGTCGTCCTCAAATTTAGCAGATCGGTTGACATGGTCCCCCCGGGCATGAGATACATACAGACACATACATACATATAGATACATTGGATACAACATATAAGCACGAGACATATATACCTGCTGCTTTGCGACGCGCGCAGGGCGAAGAAGCTGGAGGACTGGGGAGAAGTTGCCGACTGAGGGGTTGATGCTTTTCTGGGGTCCCTTTGCATGGCTTCTCTGCTTAAGAAGTCAGAGCTGTCCAAGAAGGTGTTCATCGGTCGGGCGGCTTAGCTTGGTTTGGATGCAGGGGCAGGGGCTTGGCCAAATGCCCGGGTGGGGGGGAGAAGAGACTTTGGGTTGGAAAGCCCAGTGTTCCAGGAGCCCCTGCCGAGGATTTTGACAAGGCTGGGTTCACAGAGGGCAGAAATCAAGGAGGGAAGAGTGAGGAGTGGGGGGGGATCCTTGCTTGCCCAGGACATGCCAGAAGAGGACCGCTCCCTACGCATGAAGGTGTGCTTGGGGGGTGCCATGCAGAGGCTGGGTGGACACCGCAACTCGCAGCAGTTTTACCGAGCGCCAGGCTGCATTCCAATGCAGAAGCGGTCTCCAAGTTGGCTTCGCAGCTGCTCGGCCTGGTTGGTGCCTGACCACTGGCAGGTTTTGGCCGGATTCTTGTAGGCATATCCAGCTTTCCTCACACTTTGGGGCTCAGTACATGCTTTCTGCTTGGATGTGCGCAGTTTTGTGCATTGCCTCGCTGGTCCAGCAGCACTACTCGGGCAAGACTTCCACCTTAATTAACTTTTTCTTGTCCGGACGCCATGGACAAAGCCGTGGCTGTATCTCAGCTGGTGGAAGACTGGCTCCGCTACGGTCCCGACGCGGCCGTGCTGCCGGCGGTGCACGGGGCGCGCACAGCATTGCAGGTGTGTGTTTGATTCTCGTATTCAAGCTCAGGGAGCCATTTTCTTGCGCATGCAAGTGTACTTTAGTCAACACGTCGGACAGCCAGTCCCAATTCAGCATCGCCCCAGTCAGGGGCTATTGAGTGTAATGTTAGCACTTGATTAATAAAGGCCCCCCCCAAACAATGGAGGCGCTGGAAGAAAGTAGGCTCACTTCTGGGACGTCCAAACAATGGAGGATTTTGGGGCCCAATTCCACTTTAGTATTGCAGCCACTTCCTTTTTGCAATTCTACTTTAGTATGGCAGCCACTTCCTTTTTGCAATTCTACTTTAGTATTGCAGCCACTTCCTTTTTGCAAATCCACTTTAGTATTGCAACCACTTCCTTTTTGCAATTCTACTTTAGTATTGCAACCACTTCTTCCTGAGCACCAATTGAAAGGGGAATGCTTTTAAGCAAGTGGGCCACCAATTGAAAGGGGATGCTTTTACGCAAGTGGGCCACCAATTGAAAGGGGAATGCTTTTGAGTAAAGCAACTCATAGCTTATTTTCTGGGAGGGGGGGCTGGGGGCTTGCAACTGACACTATTGTGGTTCAGTGGGGTCTGTGAGGGGTACCCTTGTCCTGATGGTTTCTTTTTGCACTTCTTAAACCCGGTTTAATAAAGAGTTTGCAGTTTCAGGGCTGGGGATGGTTTTCAAATTTCAGGTGTTTCAGCTGGCTTTAGGTTCTGTGGTTGAGCAACCAATTGAAAGGGGAATGCTTTTAAGCAAGTGGGCCACCAATTGAAAGGTATGGGGTCAACATGGATTTTGGGTGATTGCTGGGGGGGGGGGATGGTTTTTTAAATGAAATTGATTTGTGTTTTTTTTGAATTTTCCCCCTGGCCAAAAAACTTTCAATTGTTCTGGTCCCCTTCAACAATGGGGGCGAACCAGAATAAGGAAACAACTTTCCATTATTATGGTCCGGTTGATTAATCAAGTGCTAACATTACCGTAGTCAACGCGTCGGAGTCCCATCAGGAGCGATGGCCATGCAAGATTTGCCGTGAAGGCCGCCTGACGAGCAATAGGTAAAAGTGCAGGAAAGAGTGCCGGTGTCAGAAAACCGGGTTTGTGGGGCCACTACTTGTAGCCTGAGCCATGCGTCGGGACCAAGATCGGTGGATGTGGTCAATTCCATTGTGATTTGCGTCAAAAAATGTGATTTGATTTTTTGGAAGGAATGAAAATAGACAAAACATGTGAAAAGCAGTAAGAAGACGAGCCTTTTACTCAGTTAGCAAACAATGCCGTTCCAAAGAGGTACCATGATTGCACAGAGCTCATGAGATGCTTTTTCAAGGGGCAAGAACGGAACCATTCCCCCCCGAACCCCCTAAAGCGCAAAAATTGGCTCAAAGCATAAGATGAACAGAACAATACAGTGATCTACTCAAGCAGTCAGATTGGCAGGCACGGAGACTGACGTGTATTTCATGGTTGCGCAGCTATTCTCTGTGAGAATGTGGGTTAAGCCACTGCGGAATGCACAAGCAAAGATATCAAACCGTGACATTCGCACGCAGTACAAAATACGATACAAGGGATTCCTACATTGCTGGAAGGGCTGCCAAAATTGCCAACTTGCCGGCCGTAAACTTTCAAGCAGCCTGCCGCTTTTAGCTTGAGGGGGGACTGAGGCTCGTCGAGCAGCAGCCAGGGATGTCCAAAGACCAGGCCGGTGGGTTTCTCACGAGGACATTAGGGATGAGTCAACAGTGATTACCCCGGGCGAAGCGGGTCAGAAAACAGACGCGAAGTTCAGAGAAAACATAGAGAAAACAGTAGCGTGAAATTCAAAGATCAGGAGCGCGCGATTTAGAAAGCAGGGGCGCTTAGTTTGGAAGACGTAAGGGGATGGTCGAGATGCTCTGGAGGGTCGGGATGGTCGGGGTGGTCAGGTGGTCGCCGATGGCGTCCCGGAGCAGGGGATGGTCAGGGTGGTCGAGGTGGTCGTGAGGTCAGGATGTTGGAGATGGTCCGGACGGTCGGGACTTTTTAGGGTGGTTTAGGGTGGCTTCGAGGTTGGTTTTAGGGTGGATTGACGGTTGTTTTAGGGTGGGTTTAGGGGTTGGTTAATGGTTGATTTAGGGTCCGTTTAGGGTGGGTTCAGGATCTGTTTCAGGTGGTTTTGGCTGGGTTTAGGGTCTGTGAAGAGTTGGTCGAAGGTGGCTTTGTTTAGGGTTGGTTCAGCATGGCTTCAAGATTGGTCGGTGCGGTCGGATGCCTGGGATGGTCGGGACAGACGGCACGGCTGGCACGGTCCAGTTTTGCGAAGTGCGCAACGCCGGGGACGCAGGTTTGATCAGGACGGTGGCTGGGAATTTCATATGTTTCGGCCGAATTTTATCATTGTGTCGGCCGAAATTTGCATTCTCGTCGGCCGAATTTTGCATCAGAGTCGGCGGGTCGTGTCGGTGAATTTCACATGAACCCAGTAGCCCCCCCGTGAGTGGTTTGGATGGTGTTAACATTGGGGGTTGAACTGCGAGTACTTGTTGGAACCAAGTGGCCAGGAACCCCCCTCACTTCCAAGTTTAGCCTATTCATCAGGGATAAGCCTTGCGCCTTTGATTATGCGCCAGGCAACAAACTCGATCTTTTTCACCTGGATGATGACGCATCGGCCTTGGAGCGCGCACGCATTAAGTGCCAGGCCTCCGGAATGACTTGTGGCAGTCGGGAATTCGAATTCGCTGATCTTGTCCGCTGGCATGCCTCGAGGCCGTGGTCCATCAATTTTGCGTATTGCAAACAAGGACTTTGGCCAGGAGCATTTGATTTGCCAATGGCTTGCCGGCAGAAGCAAACGAAATCAAACGAAGCAAGAGCCAGGCAGTAGGATCGCATGGCAAGTGAGGCAAGAAGCCCGTTCTACGTGTTTTTGGCCAGGCTCCTTTGGGTTTTCACTCGACGAATGGCCCACTGGGCCCGCCATGGCCTGGCGCTGGCGCTGCTGGCTTTGGGCTTTCGTCTGGCCGTGGTGCCGCCGCTAGCGCCGCGGCGCCTGGCGCTGCTGGCGCCAGCGCTGGCTGCGGGGCCGGGGCCCGCGGCGGCGGAGGTGGCCATCAGCCCACGACAGGCGGCTGACCTCAGGATTCAGGTGCCACTTGAACCTACGGAACCTATATCAGCAATAGGCCCCTAAAGAGCCGTGGCAATGATGCCACACGGAACGTGCCGGTTGATTCTCAAGGGCCAAATGGCTGCTTAGGCGACTTTGAAGAAACCTTCGTGGCATGTTCCGCCGTTTGCATCACTAGCATTCGCAGTATGGCGGCTCAACAGGTAGCCCTTGAATCTATTGGAATTGCCACATGTCTCGGGAAGCTGAGGATTTTATCCCGGGTCAACAGTGAAGCCTGGTTCAGGGCATTCCCGAACGCCCACCTGCGCCCGCCCCCAACCAACTTGGCCAGGCAGGCAATGAGCCACGCCGGGAAAAGTATAAGCAGTTCGCGAAGGCCAATGCCTTCGGCATGGCAGAGTACGAGAGGGCGGTGGCCCAAAAAAAGCGCCAGCTGTTCGGCAGACTCTTCCAGTCCCTGCCGACAGGAGCGTGATTGCTTGTTTCCTGTGGAGCCCTGTCTTGACGAATGGCCTATTCAAATTCTCTTGGGGGAGGTGGGCATTGTTGCGCGGCCTCCCGCATGGGCATGCCACCCTTAGCGTCACTGACGCCTGATTGCCCCCCGCCGCATCCAACGACTCCTTGTGCACCTGTCAGTAAGTCAGGCGCTGTGGTGGTGGAAGTTGGCATCGGCAGCTTCCCCAACGCCAAGTACTTGAGCTCAAAGGATGCCCCTTCAGGCATGGACATTGTGGGGGTGGACCCCAACGAGTACATGAAGCTCGGCTGGCCAGAGCGAAACAAAATGGAGTTCAAGCGCCAGGCCAAGGGCATCTTGCATGGGGAAGCCTGGTTCGAGGGTGTGCACGCTTAAGCACCTAGTTACCTGGTTGTTGCAACCCCGCATCGACTTTGACCTTCGGTTTTGCCAGTTTGGTTGAAGTCCAATAGGAGGTTTTCGGTTGAGCAGATGACCCTAGGCCCCCATGATTTAGAAAATTAGAATGTCCATTGCCATTGCCATAGCCAGGGACAGAACAGAGGCATAGTGGACAGAACAGAGGCATAAATGGCTGGTTGACTACAGTAACAGACTAGAAGGTGCTTGCAGAGATGGTCATCAATCCAGCCCTGGAAGAAAACATGTAGAGGGGGGGAGGGCTGCATTTGCCACAGCAGTTCTGGCACATAGGAAGCCTTACGCGCTGGACAAAGCAAAGAGAGCCAACCTCTTGGTCCCCGACCGCGGGAACCGCCTGCGGCTGGTGCAAGGCGTAGCAGAGGCACTGCCACTGGAGGATGCTGTGGCGGACGCGGCGGCTATGCAGAAAGCATTAGCATAGATCAAAGTGGAAGTCGACCCGGGCTGGTGTCCGTTCAAAATGCTGTTTAATGCGTGCACGTTTGCATTTTCTGTGTGTTGAGAGGGGGCTTAGGCCATCAACAAAACTGGGTTCATGACCATTTAAGATGTTCACTTTCTTTGGGGGGTCTCCCAATAGAATTTGTTTGAGAATAAATCTCATGTTCACCGTATTGAGTGAACACCATTGAACACCTCCCAAAAACGTGGAAGTTCACAGGTGCCCTGTCCACTGAGAACCGTGGGTGGTGAACAGGGGAGGAGCGCTGTGAACCGGAGTCTGAAAAGTCGAACATTTGGACAATTTGAGCATCCCTTTGTGAACTCCTCAAAGGGAAGTGCCCAATCTTCAGTTTTGCTGACCCTTTCGAGGTGGTGTGCACCCTGACGCTTTGCTCGGTGCTGGAGCCCTCGAGGGCAGTGGCCGAGATTCGCCGGGTGTTGCGGCCGGGCGGCCGGTACTTGTTTCTCCACTATGCTTGGCATAAGGTCTGTTTGTGTTTGTTCGTTCGTTCGTTCGTTTGTTTGTTCGTTCGTTTGTTTGTTCGTTGGTTTTCGGTGGAGGCTGCAAACAACAGCTGATATTTGCTGACCAGGGCCCAATGACCAGGGGTTGGGCTCGGTCGGGAATTGGAAGGTTTCTTGAGCACGTGCTCTCTGAGAGCGACCCGGCCATTGCCGCGCAGCAGAAGCTTGCCACGCAAGAGGACATGCAGTCCGCAGACTGGGACGGCTGCCGCGTCGATCGCCGGACTCTTCAGACCATCCAGGAAGCTGGTTGAATTGCCAGACTTAGCTTGCCTGTTTGCCCTTTTCCTTCTTGCCATTTTTTTTTGCTTTATGTTTCCTTTTGAACGTCCAAATGCTAAGTTGCTCACAGGGAGTGCAAGTTTGGCCAAGGTTTCGCAAGTGTGGACGGAGAATACTTCGAGCTAGAGAATTGCGGCTTGTTGAATCCGACTGTTGCAGGCATTGCTTCAGTGTAAAAAGGCGCGCCCGCCGGGCAGAATGACCTGACAAGGTCTTGCTAGGGTCTTGTTTTTGGGCTTTCAATCCCACGGTCCACTTGCGAGGTAGCAAACCGACAAGCGCTCGCACTTGCCGAGGTGCTACATGAACATCCCCGAAGAAACCGTAAAGTCTGGCGATGCCGACGCGCTGAAGGCGTCTCTCGACGCCAAAAGCGCAGCGCCCCATTCGACAACTCTATGGTTCTGTGTGGGAGGGTTGTCCAAAATGGAGACTTCCAGATTTCGCACACCTGGCTTCAATAAGCTGGGAGTCTGGCAGCTTGCAATTGCCACGGCATCCCTTCAAAAGATCCATCATAAACCATCATAAGGTGGTTTTTCGAAGTGGCGGTTTGGCTCGCCCAGCCTTCCCACCTTGGCAGGACGCGCGGTTGTTTGAGCCGAACCCAGCGGCAGCTCAGAGTTCCCAGTCCGCTTGGGCCTAACGTCAACTCCATCTTTTCCGTCAATCGACTCGCTGACCGAGGCCTCCCGGAAACAATGGGCCCTGTTAGAGGATGTGCTGAAGGCGAAACGTGGGACTGGAGTGGAGGGGAGTTGGTGGATGTGCGCACAGGAGCATATGGAAAAGCAGCAGGAGATGCTCAAGTCCCGCCAAGCAGAGGCGGCCAGGAGTTTGCTCGATGCATTTGCGACTGCAGCTGCCAGGGTCAGAAGCAGAAGGAATCTTCAGGCGAGGCAGTGTCGTCACTGCGCGACCTTTTGGCGTTGTGAAGAGTTTGGTGTTGAAAGTTGGCCAGTGGCCATGGCGGGCTGTTCGCGCCTACGCAATGACTTTGTTTTGCCTCAAATTGGCATTTCTGCTTCGACCGACTGCAGGAAGCGTTGCTGAAGGGGGCTATTTCGTAGGGGTCGCCCAGATCGGAGGAACATGCCGCCTGCGAGTCGCCAGGCCAAAGCCAGCCACCAGTGCAGGACAGGAGATAGGGGGCACGTGCCTCGGGTGCATGCGCTCTGCAGGAGCCTCCTGCCGGGGGGTCCAAGGCTGGAGCATGGAATTCTCCCTCTTTGGACGGCCATGTTGCCACCAGAAGGGCCCGGTGACTTGGGGCTCGGAAAGCCCCAGCCATTCGAACAAATTGGCAGGATCGATGATGGCATGGGTAGTCTTTGCAGAGTATCTCATGATATTTCATGTAATTAATTAGGCGGTTTCATGATATACCTGCCGGGGAATGTGGATGTTGTCTGCCGACCTGCAGTTGACAATGAGGCTTCCAAATCATTGTTTCATGTCTCCCCGGACCGGAACACAAGAAGGGGGTGCCCCAAACGGAAAGTTCCTGCATAAATATGGTTTTGTTTGGTTGCATGTTGTTTGGGCAACAACTTGGCCAGCTCTACATGCTGCTGGCTTTGGGCTTCATCTTCGGGATCATGGGCCTCGGGACCATGCTCCTGGTGCAGAAGGCATTTCGACAAGCAAAGGGGTTTCTGGAGACACGACGTGTCAAAACCAGGTTTGACATCTTTGGAATCACACATACGCACACCATCGCGCACACGTATCTTAGGGGAGTTCTGCTGAGCCCGGCAAAGGAGTTTGCAGCGCTTCGTCTCACGTCACTAAGCACAACATCCTATGGTTGCCAAGGGCCCCCCAGCGCCCCAGTCTTAACAGTTCCTCCTGCCGCATAATTGGGGTATAACAATTAATTGGGGCGTAACAGGCTCAGGAGCATTGCACTGTGTCACTATCAGGGGACCCTTGGCAACTGTAAAGCAGATGCCCAGACTGGCAACAGGAGAAGCAGGAGAAAGAAGAGAAGGAGAAGAAGAAGGACAAGAAGGTGGGTGTTAGATCGAATCCTGACATGGCCTCGGCAGCAAGTTGGAAGCTGAGCAGGCCAAAAAAAGGAATTAAGCCTGGACACGCTGTGACCAGGGAAGAATCAGGTAGCTGCAAGGCACTTGCGAGACGCAGGGCGTGTTGCAGTCTTGGCTGGCGTCGTCCAGCCTCAGCCTGCAGACGGTATGTGCGATCAAAAGTTGCGAGCAGCTTGCGGGATGGTTGATTCAGCTTGCTACGGGCACCCCCATGCCACTAATGCTGGGTGGTTTTGAAGGCACCCCTTGCACCACTGGTTGCCGTGTCAGCTTCTGCGTCCGATTGCAGCTCTTGGCCTTCAAAGGGCCCGTTTCATCTCGGGCCGAAGCGCGAAGTCTCAGCCATGCGAGGGCCTGAGGCTTGCAGCTAGGATTCACTTGAAGGGCTCACATTGAGTTGACACATTCCCATTTGAGCCTGACATCAGCCACCCGGCTTAGCTTGAGCCTATTGAGCGAGTGGGCTGAAAGTCGCCCAACTTGGTTGGCCCCAAGCCATCCGCTCGAAGGTCTAACAGCCTGGCAGTGGCCCGCATGGCCTCGGCTGGGCAGGCCGAGGGATGCCGCCGGGCCGAAGTTTGTTTGACGTGCCGCATCGTGCCACATTTTTTGAGACAGGCCCAAATGGACTGGACAACATGAAATTGAAGTCATTTGAACTCGTTGAAGAGGGTGTCTAAACTTGGTTTTTTTTCATGTTGTTGGCCATGTCGTCTGGCTTTCAACGAAACTGCCTGCAAAGAGGTTGGCCTGAAATTGCCTGCTATTGCAGGCCATGGAAGTTGTTTTCACATACACTTTTGTGGTGTGGAATGCCAATGTGATGCCATCAGCAGCTGCCAGAAAGCACTTGGCCAATGACATGTGGCACCGCAGAAGCAGTTGTGGATCACCTTGCTGTGTGTTTTATTCTCATGCTGTTGAAATGATGCTCAGGCAGCCAGAAGTTGATGTGACGCACGTGTAAGTGTAGTCAATGCGTCGGACACCCAGTCCCAATTCAGCATCGCGCCACTCAGGGGCGACGGGCATGCAAGATTTGCCGTGAAGGCCTGACAAGCAATAGGTAGGAGTGCAGGGACAAGTGCCAGTCTTTTGAAAGACCCTGTCAAAACGGCTGGCTTTGTGGGGCCACTACTGGTATAATCGTGGAGCCTGACTGAAGCCCGCTGACAAGTCCTTTCAAGGCACCCTCCCATCAAGCATGGCCGTTTTTTTTTTTTTTGTCGTTTACTCGCCAAAGTTGCCAACTTGCTAGCCGTAAACTTTCAAACAGCCCGCTTTTTGCTTGAGCGGGACTCCGGACTGAGGCTCGTCAAGCAGCCAGGGATGTCCAAAGAGCAGGCCGGTGGGTTTCTCACGAGGCTAGGGAGGGATGAGTCAGCAGAAACCCGGACGAAGAGACCTTCAGAAAGCAGACGCGAAGTTCAGACAAAAAACAAAAAGAACCTGATAGAAGCCACGAACCCGAACGTAATCTCCCCCGTACCTTTGCCTCAAAGTTTGAAGTGTGATGACTCACTCTCACTCACTCACTCTCACTCACTCTCACTCACTCTCACTCACTCTCACTCACTCTCACTCACTCTCACTCACTCTCACTCACTCTCTCACTCACTCTCATTCCCCCACTCGCTCACTCGCTCGCTCGCTCACTCACTCACTCTCTCACTCTGTCACTCTCTCACTCTCACACTCTCACACTCTCACACTCTCACACTCTCACACTCACTCACTCCACTCCACTCCACTCCACTCCACTCCACTCCACTCCACTCCACTCCATTTTACTCCACTCCACTCCACTCCATTTTACTCCACTCCACTCCACTCCACTCCACTCCACTCCACTCCACTCCACTCCACTCCACCGAGAAAAGCAGGCCGAGACTGCCACCGCTCCAAAAAGGAAGGCGATGAAACCCTTGAGCAAAAGCCGAGCAGCGGCGGTTGGGTAACGTGCTGCAACAAAAGAAGGCAAGTTCTTACTTGGAGCCGTGATCTGGCGCAGTAATGCCGCTGCTTTAGGGTGGGTTTCGTTTGGTTTAGGGCTGGTTCAGGCGCAACGCCCGGGCGCAGCTTTGGTTGGGATGGCTGGGACGGTTGATAGTACGAATCTGGCTGAAAAATCAACACGGTTGAGATGGTCAGGATGCTCGGGATGGTTGGAATTGGTCGGGATGCTCTGATGGAAAACGACGGCTGCAAGAACCGGCCGGGTTCTACAAATGTGTCGGCCGAAGTTGACACTCCTGTTGGCCAAATTTGGCACCAGTGTTGGCGGATCGTGTCGCTGAATCTTACATCAACCCCAGTGACCCCCATGAGCGGTTTGGATGGTGAGGCATTGGGGGTTGAACTGCGAGTTCAGGAACCCCTCATCAGGGATAAGCCTACGCCTGGTTTGACTATGCATCGCCAGGCAGCAGACTCGATCTTTTTCACCATGACGCGTCGGCCTCGGTGCATGCGCATGCCAGGCCGGAGCATGCAGAGCTTGCTCACTGGCATGCCCCGAGGCTGCAGCCCAGCAATTTTGCGTATTGCAAACAAGGATTTTGCCAGGAGCTTTTTGTGGATCTGTCAAGGGGTTGCCGGCGGCAGAAGCAAGCCCAACAAGAGCCAGGCCAGTTGGAGTTGGAACGCATCACAAGCTTTTGGCCACGCTCCTTTGGGTTTTCACTCGAATGGCCCACTGGGCCCGCCATGGCTTGGCGCTGGCGCTGCTGGCTTTGGGCCTCCGCCTGGCCATGGTGCCGCCGCTAGCGCCGCGGCGCCTGGCGCTGCTGGCGCCAGCGCTGGCTGCGGGGCCCGCGGGGCCCGCGGCGGCGGAGGTGGCCATCAGCCCACGACAGTCGGCTGACCTCAGGATTTCCAGGGCCAAATGGCTGCTTAGGCAAATTTGAAGAAACCTTCGGGGCATGTTCCGCCGTTTGCATCACGAGGGATTTGCCCATGCTCAGAAGGTCAATCTTTAGCCGTGTAATGCCGCGTATTTGGACGGGTTTAACCTTGGTTTGCCGGGCCAGCCATAGGCCCCTAGCTTAAAAAGCCGTGGCAATGATACCGCTCGACGGGACAAACGTGCCGGTTGATGACGATGGTCAAAGATCCTAGTCATACCACCGGCACTGCATGCGCAACAGACTGCAGTTGTAGAACACTGCAATATTTACCTGTGTCAATCATGCTGCAATTATTGTCCGAAGCATTGTATCGGGCAGCTGTGTCAGTTGCATATTTTCCTGTATCACTAGCATTCGCAGTATGGCGGTGCAACAGGTATGCAGAGGATTTTAATGAGGATTTAATGAAGCCTGCTTCAGGACCTTTCCCCAACCAATTTGGCCAGGCAGACAATGAGCCACGGGCCCGGGAAAAGGACGAGGAGTTCGCGCGGGGCATGGCCTTCGGCATGGTGGACTACGAGAGGGCGGTGGCCAAAAGAAAGCGTGCGCTCTTCCGCAGACTCTTCCAGTCCCTGCCGACAGGAGCGTGATGGAACCCCAAAATACATCCTACTCTGGCGGGGTGCAGGGGTTCTTTGGAAGCAAGGAATCAGGCGTCAGTGACGCTAAGGGCTGCATGCCCATGAGGGAGGCTGCCCACCTCCCGTGAAAAACAATAAATAAGCATAAGCCATTAGTCAAGACAGGGCGCACAAAAACTCCTGCACTTATCGGTAAGTCAGGCGCTGTGGTGGTGGAAGTTGGCATCGGCAGCTTCCCCAACGCTTTGTACTTGGGCTCAAAAGATGCCCCTTCAGGCATGGACATTGTGGGGGTGGACCCCAACGAGTACATGAAGCTTGGCTGGCCTCGGCCAAGGGCATCTATGGGAAGCCTGGTTTGAGGATGTGCATGCTTAAGCTGGCTGTCGCAACCCCGCATGTGACTTGAACCTTTAGTCTTGCCAGTTTGAAGTCCAATAGGAGGTTTCTGGTTGAGCAGATGACCCTGGGCCCCATGATTTAAAAAGTTAGAATGTCCACTTTGGGTGAATCCAATCCAGCCCTGACTTTAGGAGAGCTTGGAATCTGCCCCTTCCTGCTCCCAGGACGAAAACATGTAGAGGGGGGGGGGCCGCATTCGCCACAGCAGTTCCTGCGCCTAGGAAGCCATACGCGCTGGACAACGCAAAGAGGGCCAACCTCTTGGTCCCCGAGCGCGGGAACCGCCTGCGGCTGGTGCAAGGCGTAGCAGAGGCGCTGCCACTGGAGGATGCAGCGGCGGACGCGGCGGCTATGCAAAAAGCATTAGCATAGATCAAAGTGGAAGTGGACTCGGGCTCGTGTCCGTTCAAAATTATGTTTGATGCATGCACGTTTGCATTTTCTGTTTGTTGAGAGGGGGCTTAGGCCATCAACAAACTGGATTCGTGACCATTGAAGATGTTCACTTTCTTTGGGGGGTCTCCCGGTAGAGTTTGTTTGGGAATGAATCTCATGTTCACCGTATTGAGTGAGCACCTCCCATAAACATGGAAGTTCGCAGGTGCCCTGTCCACTGGGTGGTGAAGAGGGGAGGAGCGCTGTGAACCGGAGTCTGAAAAGTCGAACATTTGGACAATTGAGCATCCCTTGTGAACTCATCAAAGAGAAGTGCCCAATCTTCAGTTTTGCTGACCCTTTTGAGGTGGTGTGCACCCTTACGCTTTGCTCTGTGCTGGAGCCCTCTAGGGCAGTGGCGGAGATTCGCCGGGTGTTGCGACCGGGCGGCCGGTACTTGTTTCCCAATCATGCTTGGCATGAAGTCTGTTTGTTTTTGTTTGCTTTTGTTTATTTTTTGGTTTGTTTGTTTGTTTTCGTTGGAGGCCGCAAAAAAAACCTTGCTGACCAGGGGTTGGGCCCGGTCGGGACTCGGCAGGTTTCTTGAGCACGTGCTCTCTGAGAGCAACCCCGTCTTTGCCGCAGCGCAGCGGCTGGCCACGCCAGAGCACGTGCAGACCGACGGCTGCCACTTTGACCGCCGGACTCTCCAGACCATCCAGGACGCTGGTGTCATTGCCAGACTTAGCTTGCCTGGTTTACAAGTTTACCCTTCTCCTTCTTGGCCAGGTGCTCCTTTGTCTTTGCTTTTAATCGGAATGCTAAGTTGCTCACAGGGAGTGCAAGTTTGGCCAAGGTTTCGCCAGTGTGGACGGAGAATACTTCGAGCTTGACAATTGCGGCTTTTTGAATCCGACAGTTGCAGGCATTGCTTCAGTGTAAAACGGCGCGCCCGCCCGGCAGATTGTGTGATGTTGTGCGTGCAAAAAGCTTCCAATGAATTACGCTGGCAATTACTTTTCCTGACCTGACAAGGTCTTGCTAGGGTCCTGTTGTTGGGCTTTGCGAGGTAGCAAACAGACAAGCGCTCGCACTTGCCGAGGTGCTACATGAACATCCCGAAGAAACCGTAAAGTCTGGCGATGCCGACTTGCTGAAGGCGTCTCTTGACGCCAAAAGCGCAGCGCCCCATTCGACAACTCTATGGTTCTGTGTGGGAGGCTTGTCCAAAATGGAGACTTCCAGATTCAGACACCCAGTTCCAATAAGCTGGGAGTCTGGCAGCTTGCAATTGCCACGGCATCCCTACAGATCCATCATAAACCATCATAAGGTGGTTTTTCGAAGTGGCGGTTTTGCTCGCCCAGCCTGCCCACCTTGGCAGGACGCGCGGTGGTTTGCCGCTGGGTGGGTGCCCAGACTGGCAACAGGAGAAGCAGGAGAAAGAAGAGAAGGAGAAGAAGAAGGACAAGAAGGTGGGTGTTAGATCGAATCCTGACATGGCCTCGGCAGCAAGTTGGAAGCTGAGCAGGCCAAAAAAAGGAATTAAGCCTGGACACGCTGTGACCAGGGAAGAATCAGGTAGCTGCAAGGCACTTGCGAGACGCAGGGCGTGTTGCAGTCTTGGCTGGCGTCGTCCAGCCTCAGCCTGCAGACGGTATGTGCGATCAAAAGTTGCGAGCAGCTTGCGGGATGGTTGATTCAGCTTGCTACGGGCACCCCCATGCCACTAATGCTGGGTGGTTTTGAAGGCACCCCTTGCACCACTGGTTGCCGTGTCAGCTTCTGCGTCCGATTGCAGCTCTTGGCCTTCAAAGGGCCCGTTTCATCTCGGGCCGAAGCGCGAAGTCTCAGCCATGCGAGGGCCTGAGGCTTGCAGCTAGGATTCACTTGAAGGGCTCACATTGAGTTGACACAACCCATTTGAGCCTGACATCAGCCACCCGGCTTAGCTTGAGCCTATTGAGCGAGTGGGCTGAAAGTCGCCCAACTTGGTTGGCCCCAAGCCATCCGCTCGAAGGTCTAACAGCCTGGCAGTGGCCCGCATGGCCTCGGCTGGGCAGGCCGAAGTGGTTCCGCCGGGCCGAAGTGGTTGCCCGTGTCCGGGTTCCCCATGCAGGTTGGAAGGGAGATCGGAAGGGCACCCCCCAAAACCACCACATCTTGTTTGACGTGCCGCATCGTGCCACATTTTTTGAGACAGGCCCAAATGGACTGGACAACATGAAATTGAAGTCATTTGAACTCGTTGCAGAGGGTGTCTAAACTTGGTTTCTTTTGATTTCTTGAAACCATCCAAACGAGGATTCATCATTTTGAGGAAAATGGCGTGATGCAAAACGCGAGGTGCGCTAAGAGGGTTGCTGCGAGCTTCACTGTGGCCGTGATCAGCCCTCAGCCGCAAGAGCCCCACTGACAGGCCATGCCAGTGGAGGCGGCGCGGCAGCGGGGTGAGCAGTGCCGGCTCAATTGCGCCTGTCGTAGCTGTAGTCGAGGCCCAAGTGTCTCAACATGACTTTTTGTGCGGGCTGGAATGCCAGTTGTACAAGGTCAATTGGGCTCCATGCGTACTGCTACGTTACAAAGGCACGACCATCCTTTCCCAAACGCTTACCCGAGGTATGCGCCTCAAAGGCAATGTGCAAAGCACTTCACATGCATGATGGTCCCCTCACTTTGTAAGATTTGCGTAAAGGATCAAGGCGGGACACGTTCAACAGAGCCACCTAGTCAATCTCTTTGATTGCAGCGTGCTTCTTATGGCTTCAGGGAATTCGACTGTGGGCTGGTGCAAGTCTTCCTCTAATGTTTTTTTTTGAAGGCCCCTCCTGTCCTATTCGATGTCATCCTTTTATTCTGAAAGAAAGTTGGCCAAAGCTGTTGCCACTGTAGCTCTAGTCATTGCAAGAGCCCACTTGCGAGACACGACTGGTCTTTTCAGTATGCCAGGACGATAAGGAGAAAGCTGGACCTGTTGGACGCAAGGCTTGGAGATGAGGGCGACTCTGTCGAGAGCGCACTGTCGCCCACATCCTGGGGCAGGTATGTCAACGATTGGGCGCACAGGATAGATTCGGAGGCGGGGAAACGGATATTCACACGCTTCTGTTTTCCACGCCAGTGTTTTATACATGCATTGGATTTGCGCTGGTTGTTCTGCCACATTTGTGGTGAGCTTGGAGCAAAACAAGCCTTGGACCCCATGCCTTGTAAAGGTCTGTGTTCGCAGAACCGTGTCTGTCATTGAGGGCCGCTTGAACATTTGCGGAGCCTTTCTTGGTCTGGTCTCTCGCGAGATTTTCTCGCAGGTGAGATCCAAGGACGTGATGGGGCATCACCTCTCGCAGGCAGCCCTTCGCGACATGAAAAGGGCAATCCTCCGTGTGGCTATTGTGGCTGTCAAAATGCAGAAGCAAACACGCCCGATGGTTCGATGAAGAGAGAGAACCGCCCATAATTTTGGACATCTGTTTTGTGAAGGGCCAGCCTGGCAGCTTGGCTTGCCAAGGCCCAGCTGCAGTACGACAAAAGCAGAGAGCCTTGTCCTCAGCTTGCAGAGTTGGGCGATGCTGGCGATGCTTGCTGTGCTTCGGTCGTTTGGTCTGCCAAATGCCGGCAAAGACTGGGCAGTGCTCAAGCAAAGTCATGGGCCCGAAAGAGTTGCCTGTAATTATGAATGTGGAGAGGCGACTTCATCATCTCTTCATCCCATCCTTTTCTTTTATCATCCCGGCGCACAGTCACTTTGGATGAATCAGGCTCACACATCCTGCTTCTCCAATCATCGCCTTGTGTCAGCGTGTGGCTGTCATGGCATTGCTTGCGCCTCCACTTGGGCCGGCGGCATCCTCTGCACCCGAGCGAATTCGCCTCGCATGCCGCGCCCACGGCCCTGAGAGGCGGCGTGGGCGCGCGGGCGGCGCCGCAGCCGGCGCCGCGGGCCTCGCAAGCCTCGCGAGCCTCGCGAGCCTCGCGAGCCTCGCACGGCAGCGTCGGCGGCAGGTGCTGCGTCAGGCTGAGGCGACGGAGGCAGCGGCAGAGGCTGGGCAATGCAAAAGGGCGTGCGAATAGAGACGTCAAGATGTTCAAGCGATTAGTTTGTTGGCCGGCTCATAACTCGCCAACTCACAGGACCCCACGCGCCGCGCGCTGTTGGCCCTGCTGGGCGGAGGGGTAGTGGCAGCAGGAGCAGATGCAGTGCTGAAGGCCTCTGACGAGAGGTACGCGGCACTGGGGACCATTTTAGCGCCGGCCCCGTACAAAGAGACGATCAGGACGGAGCTGGTCCCAGGTCGGATTTGGGGCTTTGAGCAGTGCATAGCCCTGGCGTCAGTGTCCACCAACATCCGCATGACGGCGGTGAAGTTGCAGGATGGCACACTTTGGGTTTCTGCGCCCATTTCGCCCACCCGCCAGTGCGTGCGGCTGCTGGACGAGCTGGGGCCGGTGGCTCACCTGGTGGTGCCATCCACGGCTTTGGAGCACAAAGCCTCGCTGGCGGAGTTCGCGCGGATCTACAACAAGGCCATGGTGTGGGCCACCCCGGGCCAGAGTATCATTGTGCCGCAGGCCCGCGCCCTGGGCCCTTCAGGCCCTCGGCCGCCCTGGGCAGAGGAGTTGGACTGCAAGCTCTTCTTTGTGGAGCCTCCGGTGACGGACACCTTCGCGGAGGCCCTCGGGGACGGGACGGGAGGGTGACAGGTCCGTTTGCCCATCCCATCCGCCCCAGCCACCCAGTCTGAATTCCAGGGGTCGGGCGAGTCGGGCCAAGGCGGTCTTCTTCCACAAGGCCACCCGCACTCTGCTGGTCACAGACTGCGCGCTGAAGCTGCCCCAGAAGCCTCCCAAGGTCTTGGAGTCCTACGGTTACGATGGGGAGCCGGGGCCAATCTCCCAGGAGCAGTGGAGGCCATGCGGTTGATTGGCCTGGGTCATGGAGACCATGTATTCAAACACAAGGCGTTGAATAGTGCAGTCACTCATCCAATCACATGCCCCAAAACAACCCATTGGCATGCCATTTGCAATTTGCTCAACCTCGGCGTCTCATGTGCAGCACCAATTTTCTGAACATTTCCGAACCTCTGGAACACATCCTTGTCTACGAGTTCTCTACTCTATGGGTGAGTTACGGGTGGGGCACTCTTTCATTGTCGTTCCCTGAGGGGTTGCGACCGATGCTTGCTGCTTCATCAAACATGTCTCAAGCTGCTCAAAAAGAACATTCCTCACACTGATGATCCTAGGAATCGTTAGGGGTTTCAAGTCATTGGCAGGTTTTTTGTCCTCTCCCCTCCGCACTTGGGGCCGGGCTGGGAATTCGACTGCCGAAGGTTCCGTGTGGGAGGTACAAAGCGATTGCCTTCGACTTCGTTACGGGCCGGGGACAGGATGAGAAGGACTGTTGCACATTGGAACCAGATGTGAATTGTCCAGCGTTCTCCCACGGGATCCCACGGGTCGACTGGTCCTGAGCGACTCTGACTGCTGGGCAGCATGTGAGGGGCAGATATAGGTATGTGCTGAAGTTTGACTGTAGGAATACCTCCTCGGCCAATTGCACGAGGAAATAAGTATGAAACCAACCAGTCCCTGGTCTTGACACACGCATACTCATGTCTCACGCATCATACTTCACATTTGCGTGCATGAACAACTGATACGCAGTTTGTCTGGAGTTCCATCCGCAGATGTCAATGGTTGGACCTTTACACACAAGTATCAACCTCCCTCCAATGAAATCTGAGATCCTTTTGGGGACAACCCTTGTCCACTTCCATGATTGCTTGTTGTGAAAGAGGTTCGCCCGTTCGCAACTTGCCAAGTTTGTAGGACTTCGCGGCGTTGGCCAAGCCGCCAGCGCTGGTGAACCCGCTGTGGCGCCCTTACAGCTCGGGATCGGGTCAACCAGCGGAATGGATGCCTTGGGGGTTGGGGCTAGGGTGTGTTGCATGGGGTATGTACACCAAAGCGATCGCTGCCTCGTGGGGGAGCAAATCCACAAACAGGTTGCGCTACATCGTATACCGCCGCTGCCCGGAGCAAGCTGCCGCCAGCAGCTCAGCGATGCTGGTTCTGGTTTGCAGGGTTTTCGATCCTCGCAAGGATCACCAATGACTCAATGACCGTAGACATGGCTCCAGCTTGCCCAAGATACATCCGAGTCTCACTTACACCCCGACGGACAGCTGGAAAAGAGCAATGTGCTGCTGCATGCGTACATGGGCCGCCCCGGCGGCAGGAGGCCGAACAGATGATGTTCCAGGCGATGTCGTTCCCGGTCCTCGTCAAGAGGATGACATGACCGCTCCGTGTGCATTGAAGGGCGAGGCGATGAGTGGCATCCGTTCAACGATTGAAAGCACCGATGCCCGCAAACATGTTTCAGGTGCAGTTGGGGCCCGCTCCTGGGGTTGCAGGGCCGGATTCTTGTTGTGAGCGCGCGGGAGCCACCGAGAAGCTGGTGCAAGCCAGCCTAGCAGAAGAGGAGGTGACCTTGGCCCAGGTCCTCTCGGATCACGCAGAGCAAGATGGGGCCCGCTGCAGCGGAAGCTCTGGGTGGGAGGATGTGAGTTGCCGTAGGCGAGGGGCCATGCGGCCAAAGCGTTGGCGGTGCTGAAAAGCAACCCGGAGATGCCAAGACAAAGTCGATGCGGCGCAGGCGCTGGGCGACGCTCTTGCCCAGAACAGCACAGTCACCAGCCACTGGCTGGTGAGGCACGACAGCCACGCAAGCGCCGGGCAGCTTGGCTGAGACGACTTGGGGGGGAGCTCCCGGAAGCCTTGCACTCACGCGCTTGGCATGCAGCCAAGCCTCAATATGGGCAGCCACATTTGCAATTTGGGCAACCACATGTGTGCTGAGATGCGCTGAGCCTTCAATCAGATGTATTGTGATTGTGATCAACCTGAGCCTCATCGGCGATGCGGTTGCATAGGCGCTGGCCGTGGCCAACTCTTTTGTGACCTAGATCGATTTGGCTGGGCCGGATCCTTTTGTCGCCTTTTGTGCAGCCACATCGAGGGCGCAAAGGCCTCAGAGAAGGCGCTGCGAAAGAATTCCACAAAGCAGGCTTGGACAAGCTGGAGGTGCTACAGGATAATTAATAAACCCGGACAAGCCGGACAAGCAAGACACTCCAACGCAGAAATCAAGCCCGAGCCCGGTTTCGGGGGCATAGCCAAAGCCCTCACCGCAAACTGCATCATGACCCAGACCAACCTGAACTATGGAGTGAGGATCGGCCCCAGCGGGGCAAGGCATGGGCTGATGCCCGCAACACCATGGTGGCCAGCCTTCACTTCACAAGCAACCATATTGCCTCGAGGTTTGCGAACGCCTTGGCTGACGCCCTGGTGCAGAACGCCACGGTGAGCGCAGCCTTACTTTGCGGCAACCGGACTGGTAACGAGGGACACTGGCCATCAAAGACCGCCAGCCAGAGGCAAGCAAAACTCGCAATCGCCGTGCTGTGCGATCCGGTGAGCGCAGTGCTGGCCTTGAGCAAGAGATTGGCAGCTCGCTTGGTTTCACACGCTCTTTGGACCAGCGAAAGGCAGAAAGGTGGCAGCTCGGTTCCAGAAGTCAGTAGTCCACCAAGTTTCACCTTTTCAAACGCGCCAGCTGAGCAAAACAACGGTTTGCAGCTACCTCGCAGTTGTTGGGAGCCTCTTGCCTCCAGCACGGCAAGCAACCGGCAAAGAGTCCAGCTGACTCTGATTGAATTCCCCCTTGCCCATGCGCCCCCAAGCATGTGGGATGTCTCGTTCTCATGAGTTATGAGGTGTGCAAGCCCCTTGTTCTCACCAATTGCCAACGCCCGAAGGCATGGGTCAAGGAGGTGGCCAAGTGGCCCTTCCAGCGCATCATCCCAGCACACCTGCAGGCTGCCAGTCTGGGCAGGGTGTGGATCGAGGCATCGACCCATTGTTTGGTGTCCTTTTGGAACCATCCAGAATGTAGCATGGGGTGCTAAGTGTCCAGAGGCCCGTGATTTGTCTGTCCCACCAAAGCCGTTGGGGACAAACACGTGGTTGATGCAGGCCCCTTTCGACTGCACTCCGCCTCAGTTCCTGGAGGCGCGGGAAGGTTTACGTGTCATCTTGTTGCCGCTGTTGACCAATGCACGGCTTGCGTGTTTGCACCCCCAGTTTGCGTTGCAACAATTAAAATGGACAGCTTGCCACATTCGAAGCTGCCAGGCCTTCGGGTTCCTTTTCAACAAGAAGACCTCGTGGGAACCGGAGGTGGGCCGGGAAAGGCGAACAGGCTTGCAGAAACTGCACATGGCGAGCTGCTCTCCTTCCTTCGGATCTTTCGGGGTCTTTCAGGTGACTGTCAGCTAGGCCACTTGCTCATATGGCTTCAGTTCAAATGGGGGAGTCCGGCTCGTTCAGGGAGTCGGGAGCGTCCTACAATGTGTGCCAACCGAACTGCTGAGAGCCCTGTGCAGGACGAGCAGCTTTCCTTCCTCCGCTCCTTGCGCGACATTGTTGGAGGCTCCTGGTGCTGCCGCGTTTGCGCTGCAAGACGTGTGTTTGGAATATTTGCTGACATTGGGGGCATCTGGCATCCCCAACTAAATGCACGTATCATACGTGTACAGTACATGTGAACGATTCTGCATACAATGATTTCCAAGCCACTAGTTGCGTGGCTGAGTTGGTTTGACCTTTGATTGGCTAAGAGCAACGCATTGAAGGGCTAAGTTCCTGCAACTTGCTTGAGGCGCGAATCTGTATACAAGTGAATTGGGCATCATGTAGTGCATGCGCATGTGCGCTTGCCAGGCCCGACCTTCTGAGCGCTGGGATGCGGACCCCTTCGAGGGTCGACGATTGTGAGCGCCTGGGAGGTGTGCCGGTGCATGAGTCCAGTGCACGCTGGCACAAAGGTGGGGAACTTTTTAGCCAGCTTTTTCGCGGCATTGCCTGCCTTGCGCCGCAGTGCCAATGTTCAGGTCCTGGCGGAATAGATTCAGAAACCAGCGGTGAGATCCAAACATGCGCTCGGATCCACCTCATTTGCCATGGCAAGTTTGGTGTGGCGCGCTCCATTTGTTCATGCACCTCCGGAACATGTGGGGCCGAAAGCTGAACGAAAGGGTCGGGCCAGTGGCATATGGGCTCAGGCGCTTCCGCGGGTGGAATGAGAGATGGGCGGCACGCGCGGAAGCGGCGCACCAGTGGCGCGACTACCGAGGCTGTGCGCGTCAGTGCTTCAGTGAGTGCATGTCCAGATCCAAAGCCCTTTGTGGATAGTTTCAAAGGGACAAAGAGGACTGGCCACTTATGAAAGAAACACGATTTCATCAAGCACGCGTTGGCTGAGAGGTGGGGCACCTCAAATCAAGGGGTTTGCCCTTGGCAGGGCCTACAGACGTGCTTAGTTACCTGTCAACCGCACCCATGCGCCAGCCCAGCAGAAGTTCAGCCGCTGCGCGAGCGCGTCGGCGCTCCACGACCAGCGCATGAAGGACTTCGACTCCTGGCGCGGGAGCTTTGGGGTGGGCCAAGCAGGGGCCAGAGTCAAAGCGCGCGCGAGAGGTAGTTCCGGCCGGGACAGCAGGGTGGGAGGGGTGGGGGGCAAGTGTAGTTGCTTGGAGGTTGATATTTCGGATGACGTGGATGCTCTGGAAAATGCGTCAAGAAGTTGAAAGAGCACCTTGCGCAGGGAAGTCTTTGCTTAGACATGGGCCCCTTTTGAAAGGCTTGGGACAACGGGCAGGGCTCGCGGGCCACGTGCAGGCGAGACCGTGTGACTGATGCGCCCCGCCAAGAGTTCGAGAAGTGCGCCTGGCAGGTTGCTTGCTGCAGCCCTTTCTTCTTCCAACCTTCTTCTCTTTTCCACTGGAAACCGGCAGGGGGCGCGGCTTTATGTCGTCAGCATCTTGTTGTAAGCTTACAGGTTGAGGGTTGCATTTGCAAAACGATAGCCAACGCTGGCCATACGGCCAGTACTGGCCATATGGGCCAGTACGAGTCAAACATTGACCCCTCCCCGGTTTGTGGAAGGTGGGCCTCTGCTGTTGTTTTTTTGTTTGACAGCCAGGACCCGCGAGTGGCTGACCATGCGGCAAGGTTCACAGGCTGCTGCGAAGGGTGCATGCCATCGCTTTGAAGGGCCTCAAATGGTTAAGCTCCCCAAAAGGGCAAATAGGCCCGATGCTAGTTGCTAAAAGGATCCCTCATCTGAGATCAGCGGGCACTGCTTGCGGAGAGGGAGAGGGAGAGGGAGAGGGAGGAGGGGCAGGGGGAGGGGGAGTGGGAGGAGGAGGGAGGGAACGAGAAGGGGGAGGGCGAGTGGGAGGAGGAGGGAGGGAACGAGCAGAGGCGGAGGGGGAGTGGGAGGAGGAGGGAGGGAACGAGCAGGGGGAGAGGGAGGGAGGGAACGAGCGAGAGGGGGAGAGGGAGGGAGAGAGAGGGGAGAGAGTGGGGGCTTCTGCAGGGCCTTGGCAGATTTGCCTCGCCGTTGCCCCACACAGCTCATGGTGAATCTGCTTTGCCCTTACGATCCGTGTGTTCGCAGTCTCCTGCCAGCCCTGGAAGCCAGGCAGAGGTGGACAGATACCACAAGCTCCGCCTGGGATAAGCGTTTTGCCTGAGCTGCGAGAAAAGCTGTCAGGTTTCACCCGTCAAGGCGTGGCCCGTGTCCAATCTGCTTCTACCTTTCCGATGCTTGGAGCCGGGGCGCTGAAAGGACTTGTTGCCTACGAATCAGACGTCGGTGGGGCAGACTGGCTCGGCACCCTTAGTATCACCACGGTTTCTTTCGAGCCTTAAAGGATCACCGGAGCCAGAGCTCCAATAGGCTCCAGCAAGCTGGAGGCAAAAAAAGAAAACAGGGGGGAGGGAGAAGTGCAAATGGGCGAAGTGAGGGCAAACGCCGACATTTATGTTTGTGGGTGTTTCCCATCCTGGAAATGTATGGTCCCCGTTTCATGTTTGGCTGCGATTGAAAAAGCACCCAAAAGGGCTTTCCCATTTTCGGAGTCTGTTTGTGGCGCCATGATTCACGCCAACCATTCTTCCTGACTTGGCTTGTGCCGCTACCCGGCAATCCGACGACTCGCAAGGTGCTTTTGGATGCATCGAATCCGTAGCTGTTCCCAGCCGGCCGTGAAGGTGCTGAACTGGCCTCTGTCATTGCTCAAAGGCCAACATGGGACAATCCGCGGCATCGGATCTGTGCAGCATTGCATTTGAGAGCCGTGGACGGCATTCACTTTTAAGCCATCAGGACCAGGCTTATAGAGATAAAGAGCACCGCCTAGACACTCCCCGCCATGTTTTTGGAGCGCACGCCGAGCAGATCCAAAAAGATCAATCGGAATGATTTGA
This sequence comes from Effrenium voratum, assembly GCA_963377175.1. Lineage (NCBI taxonomy): Eukaryota > Dinophyceae > Suessiales > Symbiodiniaceae > Effrenium > Effrenium voratum. Next base: position 333,658 of record CAUJNA010003343.1, read on the forward strand.
TGTCTTTTAGCCGATGTAAGTAGAGTTCGCATGGCGCAGGCTGGATCAGCTGCGCCCCCGAACCATTTGCTACCACAGACTGTCAAGCAGTGATGGGCTTTCCTGCCCCAAGAGTCAGTCAGATTGGCAGCGGTGCATTCGCCCACACCGTGCGCAAACTTTTGCTCGGGCTGGTTCTCATTCTTCTTCAGCTGGCAGCGCAGGCCGAGGGCCTCGCCCTGAGTTCTGAAAACCGGGATGCTGCTGCATGCAAAGCGCGAAGCGTGGAGCACCGTGCGCGGGGCAAGGAGCACGGTGCTTGTTTGACCTGCAAAGTTGGCTGCCTGGGTTGCAAGCAGCAAGCACAGGGCAACTTGCTGGTTTTTCTGAACAGCTGAGATGGTTGTATCGTGGATATGGTCCAGGGATCCTAAGATGCTTCGGATGAACGGTTGCTGTTTCATAGCCCTTGACTGGTGCAATGCTTCGGAAAGAATATGCCCCGGGCCACTCCCCAAAGTCCAATGTCAGTCTAGACCGCAGCTCATTTCACTTTGACAGGTCTGGAATCAAATCCCAGCCCAGGCGAGGTGAAAACGCCCAAGGAGAAGCGGCGGCAGGCAGGATGATTGAAACCAGCTTGGGCGCTGCAGGGATAATCAGGGTGTCCTTGGGAAAGCGCTGTTTCAGCCTGCATTTCATTTTCCGCAAGCATGCGGATTCTTGGCAGGGGTCAAGGCCCAGGCCAGTCAGGGACTTCGGCTGGAAGTGCAGACAGCACGCTGGCGGATGTATGGCCAATTCAGGTTTTCGGTCATTTCCTGGGACCATTCCCGGCAGGCGTCCGATGGCCTGATGCTCAGTCAATGCTTTGGCGCAGCTGTTGCCAGGCGTTGCCAGGGTCATTTTTGAGAAGGCGATTGAGCTTGGGTTGGTTGCTTGCTTGGCTGGTTGGCTGGTGGGAGGGCTCTTGCGTGTGTGCGGGGTTGGTTGGTGATTAGCTAGTGGGTCAACTTAATTGACTGGCTGTCTGGCAGGCTGGCAGGTAGGAAGGCGCGGGGCACGAAGGTTGGTTGTTTGGTTGGTCGGTCAGTTGCTCGGGTTGGTGAGTCAATCTTACATTTTATGGGTTTGTCAGACAGTGAGTGACTTGTTTGAGTACCTGTTAGTCTGCTTAGCTCATGAATCAATGCAATCCGGTTGGGCCCTGAGTGAGCGAGCGAGCGACTGTCATGCCTTTGGACGTCCTGGGTTGCACGCGCGTTACACTGATGCGCTGAATGTGTGTTCGGTCTTGCCTGAAATGGCTGGTTAATGCATCGTGGGGATGGATCACTGCGATGAATTCCTAGAAAGCGCGAGTCATCAGCTCGTGCTGATTGCGCTGTCCTTTGTACACAGCCCGTCGCTCCGACCGATTGAGTGATCCGGTGTATAATTCAGACTGACGCAGTGCTCAGCTTCTTGACGTTGCATTGGAATCTTCATGAACCTGACCACTTGGAGAATAAAACAAATCACACACACACATATAATATTATATATATATATTTCCGTAGGTGAACTTGCGGAAGGATAATCCGCACTGACCAGCCTCGTGAATAGAACAGCAGAAGCTACTAGGCGCGAGCCTCAACTCCTTTCAGCAACGAATAGATAGTTCATCGGGCTTGCGCGCGCGCACCATGAATTCGCGTCGCACACTTGGGGCACGCCTGAGAGTATGTCTGCTTCCTGTTTTGTCCATCGCTGTGCGGGCTTGTTTGCGAAACCCTGTGTTAGAATTTGAAGCGGCGTGCTGAACACAAACTGGGGAGGTAAGCTGGACTTATCTAATTGTCGTTTTGACTCAATCATCCCCGCATGCCGAGCAGTTGGTGCTGAAAGAGCGAGAGAGGAAGGGAGGGTGTGAGTTGAGCGGAGCTGAGCTGAGCTGAGCCAAGCAAGCGACCGAGCGAGCGAGAGTGAGGGAGTGAGTGAAACAGCCAGCCAGCCACGGCAACTGATAGAGCTTTGTTATTGCCTGACCTTTGTGGCCGATGTGGCCGTGCTGGCTTTGGGGTTGTTCTCTCGACTTCCCTTTGTTGAGGGCACTGAGTATTGACTGCTCATGTGGAGGGCCTCCACGGAGCGCCCCAGGCAACCTCTCCGAGTCCAAGAGACGGTCCACTTCGAGAACTCCGGTGAGCCAGTCTGCGGATCGTACGGGGTGGATGCCTTTTGGATCTTTTCGGCTTCAAAAGGAGAACCACAGGAAACCAAAAACAGTTGGAGTTGAGGACCAAGGAGCAGCAGCGCGATGGCAGCTGCTAGTTTTTGGCCCTAAGATGCTTAGTGTTAGTTCGGAGCGTGCCCGAACTCGTCTCAGTTCCTGGACCCCAAGCGAGAACAATCCGCACAGGGCCTGGAGACTTCACCAAAGCAACTGTTGAGCTAGCTCCGGACTTTTCTCCGGATTGCCACTTGACCCAGAAATGAAGACTTCAATTTGCGCGACTCAAAGCGCAAGGGTGTGCGCATGCCTCCCTTGCATCCCAAGGAGTGACGGGCGTGTGCCTGATGGGTGCTCACAAGCTTCATTTGCAAATGGGTTTGGAGACTCATAGCCACCTGGACACCAAGTCCCTGGACTAGAGGGTTCGTGCTCCTCTCAGGTGCTGTGTTGCGCAAATTGCATTTTCGGATGGTCTTGATGCATTTTGCCACCCAACTGTGGCTGCAGGGTGACGTGCCAGCATGTAAAATCCTCTAACCTAGAGACGGCGGTCCTCCAAACTGTGTTTTATCAACAAGCGATCCTTTTTTAGTTCTACATTAAAATCTCAGGTGACAACATGGTGTCGAGAGCGTCCGCTTGCCTCCCCGTTGCCAGGTCGAGAACGGTGGGGATCCGGCCGAGCCGACAGGGACTGATGTTGGATGGCCGTTGCAAGTTTTTCCATAAGATTTCATGGCTCGCCTAAGAAGCTTTGACCACAACACACATGATTGGGTTTGTTTGTTTGTTTGCTTGCTTGCTTGTTCTCTGAGCATTGCAAAAATGCTGGAGAGCTTTGATTGAGCTGGCCTGACCCGCCACGAGATGACACGCTAAGTTGCCCGGTGGCGCCCTGTTGTTTGGGCATGTTCCCACTGTGAAAGCCAACAAAACGGCGGTTCTTTCCATCATGACCCACTGCGAGGACAGATGTTTCCATGGAGAGCTCTCCGGCGGGCCGTCAGCTTAGTGCCAGCTGCGGGCATGGCCGGGGGCAGGTGGCCTACGGGTCTGTTCGCAGAAGAATTTTGTGTCTGTGTAACTGTAACTTCCTATGGTATCAGGCCCTCAGACCTTTGCCTTTTCTGCTTTGTTTGTATTTGGAGTCATGGGCTCCACCAATGTTGCGGCATAGCCGGCCAACAGGCCATCTGGTTTTCCGCGAGCTTGCACTGTAGGGGCTGGAAGATCGCTTTTGTTTTGGCGGGACTTTTGTGAGATTTGGATATAGGTCGTGTTGTGTTTGCTTTAGGTCCGGTACTTGGACTTGCTTTTTGTAAAGATCACGTTAGTAGTGGGGAAGAAAAGGGTTGAACTCTTTTAGGGCTAAGGAAGTGAGTTTGCAAGCAGCATGCATTGTCACTTGACAGCTTGGGGTGACAGCTTCATGCGGAGAGCTCGCTAGAACAAGCCAGGATTTCACACTTTCTAGCATGAAACGCCGAGAAGGCAATCACCTCTTTGTTCTTGCCTTGTCCTTTCCATCTGTGGAGCTTGATTTTACGCGTGGCAGGGGCATCAGCAGTCTTCAAGACTTCCACGACTCATGGAACTCCAGCCACCTTCCACTGCCGGCATCTTCCACATGACATCTGATGTACAGCCTGTGCCTTCCCTCGCTCACTACGTGAAACAAATGGCACATGACCGATTCCACGACGTTGGCCTTTCTTGCTCCCTCACCCCAGGCTCGGTGAGCCGCATCACGGAGGCGCGAGCTGGGCGGCTGGGCAGGGCAGCTGGGTATCCGACCGAGCCTCACCTACTGAGTTGACGGCTTTCACTTTGATGCATACCTGGGCTTCCCCCCGCAGTGTGCGGTGCACTGTTGTTGTCCTCTCAGCAAACAATACTAGCGTCTTCGGGTCAACTTGCGGTATTTCCGTTTCTTTTTCAGTCTGGCAAGGTTGCCAGAGAAATGAGCAAGCCTGCTCCAAGAGCAGGATCCGATCGGCCAGGGATTGTCAAATGATGTAGTTGACTGGGGGGTGTGTGTGTGTGATTGAATCTGCGAGAAGTGGATGCCCACTTGTGAATTAAATCAGGCTTGTGAAGTAAATACGGCAGGACTTCTGTTTCAAATTGTTTCAAGCTTCCCATCAAACGAGCCCTTCTCTTGGCTAGGCAAAGGAAAGCCAAGGCCAGGGTCCTTACGCCCGGCCGCCAGGATGCTCCAAGGGATCATCCCATTTGGCAGGGCCGCGGCCTGAAGCAGTGATTGCCATGAGGTCGGGCTGGGTTTGCCTTTTGCGAAGGGCAAAGGACGGAAACCATCTTGAAGCCGTGTGTTGGTTTACCATGCCAAAAAAAGCAAGGCAGTAGCAGGATGTTGGTTTAGTTCCATTGCTGGCAGCACAGCAAACGCCCAAGTTGGCGTTCTGAGGCCCAGGTGCATGCTGAATTCAGGCTTTGCACGCTTTGCACCAGGCTGTGAAACATACAATGGTAAGGGGGCTCCACAAAAAACATATTACGGATCCGTCAATTGGGCAAGCTCAACGACTGGTTGGCTTCCTTCCGGTTTTTGCAAGCCCATCCAATGGGTTGCATACACGTCATGGCTTTGACCATTTTGCTGCATCGCCCGCCTTGCTGAGTCAGAATCCGCCATGATCAGCACAATAGACAGTCGGCACCTCAGTTGGTTTTGGTGCCACCTCACGATTGCTTTGCCATCAGCCGCGCAGGGTGTTCGCCAAGTTTCCTTCTGGAGACGACGGCAAATTTGCGAAGACCCCGCCTCAGCTGCGAAGCCTATCAGTTGCTTGCCACTTGGTGTTGGCCAGCCGCTTTCCGGAATGTGCCTGATACCAGACGTGTGTTCAAGAGGATTGTATTTTTTTAGGATTTGTTTGCATGTTTCAACGTCGATTTGCAGACGCATGTTTCTGCGCATCAGAGTGGCCGGGCTCAAGCAACCCTGTTCATGATGTGTACTTGGGTGTCCACATGGCACGTGTTGAGCCATTTTGCATGCGTAAGTGTTTCAGGCTTGGGATGTCTTTTCTGGAGGTTGGACTGTTTGCAGCGTAGGCTCAAAGGCTTGCGTCATGTTTCACCGCGGGCGGGTTAGATCCGTCCGGGTCTCGGATGGGATGAGCATCAAGCAACCATGATGGGGTCAAATTGATTTCCCCACATACGTTCTTGGGGTGGGTGGGTGGTCAAAGGTGTGTTCTTAACTTGTCAGGTGGCCGCATGCCAGAGCGCGGCGAGGCGCCTGCGGCACTATGTTTGCCAAATGGGCTTGGCCAGGGTTGGAAGAGCCTTGAAAAACCCTCGAGTTCTGTCCGCATCCTTAGCAGGCAGTGCTTTCTTCCAAATCACTGATTTGCGGTGGTCTTCGTTGAATCGAAGGTTGCCACCTCAGCTGCATGTTGAAGGGCTTGGCCAACTGTAGGCTTCTTCCGCAGATTCCAGTGACGCGGTCTGTAGAACTCTCAGGTCGGAGGAAGGACGATCAAGTGTGTCAGGTCCAGTTCAACATGGGATGCTCAGGGCTGTTTTGTGTTGTGTTCGCTGCGCAAGTGAATCCCTTTAGTTCCTTCTGCTATGCATGTTCGCCGGGCTACTGGCCGAGTCCTGCAGGTGGCTGTGGGGGAGCTCCCAGAGCTGTCACCCGCCCCGGACGTGAAGAGGGATGCCCCTCAGTTCATTTCAGATCGAGTCAAAGGCTGCACGCTGGGCTGAGCCACCGGGTTGCGAAGAAGGGTTCCGAATTTTTTTTTGGGGGGGTTCCCAATGGTAATGTTGGAGGGACGTGATGGCTTAGGATCGGCCAAGCCTCCATTTTGAACAGACGATTTTGTTCAGATCGCGAGTTGGAGGTGAGCAGCTGCGGTGTGGTCTCAAGTGCATTGGCTGATATGATAGAATGGTGCGATAAGTGTGGCACCACTTGCGCGTCCGGTGTAATCTATGCTTTCAATCATGCAACACAAGCGTTTGTGTGGCTTCCTGACTGAGAGCGCAAGCACAGGACTGCCATGGCTGCTCTTGACTCTCAATCAATCAGCCCGAATCAGCGATGTCTTGAGTGTTTCACATCCCAAAGTGAGCAGGGAGGGAACGGCCAGCTTTCTGAGCTGTGATCCCAGGTGGCCTGTCTGCTGAAGCAGCGATTTCTGAACCTCCTGCGTGAGAAGACCGGCAGCCTGCTTCAGGGCTGGAGGCTGGCTGTTCCGTCCACCCATGAGCCCGCAGGGAGATCATTCGGAAGGAGTAGTGGAATGGGTCACCCGACAGCGAGCTTCATTCTGGGATCCAGCCTGAATGGTGCTTGTGTTAGCGTTTGTCGGGGTTCGAGTCTAAAGAGTCAGATCATCTATCCAACCATTGACCATTGAACGCTAGACCTCGACCTAGCGTCACCTGCTGCTGTGTCCCAAAGCGGCGGTTCCCCCGGGCGTACATACGTATGTGCTCCTGGGAGTTCCAACAGCACGTCCACTTCAAACCGGGGGTACCAATAAACTGGACGTGGGAAGCGGGCGAAGCACAGGACGGAGCTCGATCCGGACCTCACCCTATACGCCAGCCGCGAGGCCGAGCCAAACTTGTTCAACTTAGTTTTGCTGGGTTCTGTTAAGCAAATCAAAGTTGTGTTGATGAGGGCATTCTCCCTGGTGGACCGGACCAAAAAGCCGAGCAAAGCACGCTGCTGATCTAGGTAGGTGGGGTGAAATCTCCAACTCTCCGCTTTGCACAGCCCGGTATGGCCGACAGGATGTTTTGCGGGCCGCGGCGGCCCTGCGGCTCGAGGGGGCTGAGGCGATTGCCAGGAATCACCGGATGCTATGCACATTTCTCTAAAGTCATCTTTGGTTTGATTCGCGCCAGATGAGCCATTTGGTTCCCTGGGAACAACTGGTTGCCCATAACAATCCATATTTTCGAATTCACCCATAATCTACAGATCAAACCAAGGGCTCAGGTACGGACATATATACACTTCCCCGCAGCAAAAAAGCGCTGCGATCCGTGCCGTGCCGCTAGAAACCCTGGCGTCTTTGGCTCACCCGACTGGCAGGTGGCGGCCCAGGTGCTGCTGAACCAATTCGGCAGCTGCGGGGGCCTCTCGCTGCTGGAGCTGTCCAGTGAGGCAGCTAGGGGGGAAACATAGGCCAGAATTTCGGGTGGCCCATTCCCCATATGAAAAATGTGTTTGACTCCACACCCTGGGGTTGACCTGTTGCAACGCTCTTGAACCGCTGTTCATTGAGCAACTCATTTATGCTTGCCTTCAAAGGCGCCTATGGCCTGCCTTTTCGAGACCAACTTGTCCAGCACTGGGCGTCTCTGGCATGATATCACAAAGTTCTACAAACACGTAGCCCAAGGACCGGCGCTGACTTTCCCAACAAAAGGCTCGGCGGCTAGATGATGCTGTACAAAATGACAAGCTCGAAGGGTGGCAGACGCCCGCTGTCTACTTTGCAGCCGTGGTCTTGTCGGCACGCACGGCGACGTGGGTGCGCTTGTGCGTGCGCTGTGTTTGAGTGGCTTTTTTGCTTGGGGCTGGTTGGCATGCTTGATTGCTTTTGGGTTGGAGTGGTTGGCTTGTGCTTTGTTTGCTGCCTGCCCTGGTGTGTTGGTGCGTCTTGCTTGGTTTGCTTGAGGATCTCTTGGCAAACTTGTTCAGGGGGTCCCGTTGTAGCGGGCACTTGCATCACTTTGGAGCATTGCACCCTGGTCGAAAAGTGGACTACGGCGATTCCTTTGGGGCTGGCATGGCAGCTGGAGCTGACATTGCCAGAGATTTCTGACTTTCTGATCTATCAAGGTCAGGAGTCGAGTCATGTAAGTGCCTATAAGCAGCCAAAGGCGTACGTTCCTGAGTTCCATCAATCCTTTGCACCTCTGCTACTCCAGCCTCGTGTGTGCTTGATCAGACAAAGCTGACACGTCTCCGATCGAGAGCTCCCAGCCGGCGAGCCAGGCGGGGGTCCTGCTGTGCCGCTTCCGGCGCTTCGTGGGCCAGTTCGGCAGCATGAGGCCCTTGGGGCGGGCGACGGCGGTTTTGCGGGTCTTCGTCTTGGTTGGTTCACTTCTTTGGCTGGATATGTTTCCGCCTGTCGTTACCTCGCGCAGGAAATTCTTAGACCAGCTGCCAGCCAGAGAGCTGAAACAGCAGGACTTTGCCACTTTTTGCCGCAGGCGGGTCCGGAATTGTGCGGCGTGTCCCGTGGCAGTAAGTTGCTTTACCCTACAGGAAATTCCGCAAGAAGTCGGGAGAATTGTGTGGGCATGTGAAGATGGCTTTTGGCGGGCGTCACAAGCCTGCACTACTTGGTTTGAGAAGGCAGAGGAACCAACTTCCCTGGATGTTTCTGAGCTGCGCCGGACGCCGCAACTTGCTGCCAATTCCCAAATTTGGGATCCAAATGAGACATTCTCCTAGCCAAGCGGCTAGGGCAAGAACAAAAGAAGCTGACCCCGCGGCCAGGCACGGCTTTGTTGCTCCAGCGGAGGACTTGGCAGAGCTCTTCGGGCTCTTCAGCGGGGGCAAGGATGTCCTGCAGTCTGAGGACTCGGCATGTTCTGGTCGGAGGCAGTGTTCTTTTTAATGTTGATGGTTTGGATTGCTGGGATTCGAACATGGCGGGTAAATGGGAAACCATCCCCTGACCTCCAAACCACCAGTCAGAGGGAAGCTGAGATTGGGACAGTTAGAGTTAGAGATTGTTGGGTCCTGCCTCGCACAACCAACGCTATGCAGTGCTTCGTCTCTTTCACTGTCAGTTTGCCGGCATGGTGCGCAATTTGGCCCTGCTGGTCTCAAGCGCAAAGGTCATGAGCGCTGAATGTGGACAAGGGGCAATGTACTTACAAGAGTGTCCAAAGACCATGTTATTTCAGGTCTTCGTTTTGTTGTCATCCTCCACATGAGGCCGGGCAGTTTCGGGCAGGAACACCGGCTCCTTGTTGCGTTTAATTGGTTTCTTGGCCTTCGGAATCACCGAAGACTTCGACCCATCCGTACGTGCAAAGGAAGCCTTTCCCCTAGCGTGCGTTCCATCTGGCGAGGACTTGCTGGTGCTGGAGCCGGACACAAGCACACGGCGGCGCCTTGGAGTTGAAGGGAAGACCAAGCCAGTGTCCTTAAGGCTCCATGCAAGGGTTCACAGCAAAAGCTAGAACTGAGATCTCAAGCCAATACAAGCCTAACTTCCCGGAGATTCGCATGTAGCTCACCATTTTGGGCAACACTTTGGGCCGCCAACTGGGAAACCCAAAAGGCCCCTGCCTTGTTGAAGAACACTCCGATCAAACGAGCAAACTTGCAAAGGGCACAGTGTCAAGCCACTTCGGTGGCCTCCAAAACCCCCAAGAAGAGCAGGCCGGGGTAAGTCAGGTTGGTAGTGTTTGATGTGGGGTTGTTTCTCCGGGTCTGGTGGGTGCAGGGTTTCCAAGTTGGACCGGGCAAATGGCTCAGGAAGGAAGCTGCGAGACAGAAGCAGCTGAAGCTCACTGGCGAGGCGAGGGCTCGGATCCTCGAGAGAGTGGTCAAACATGACCAAACCATCCCGTTCCGCAGCGGCCGCATTTGCTTCGGGTTTCCTTCGGGTTTTGGGAAACAGCGGTTTCTCTTCTTCAGCGAATAGCAATTTTTGCGTCAGACCTGCGCAAGGGGCAATCTTGTGTTTGGCGGTTGCTCATGGGCAGCTAAGAATCAGGGTGGAATCGGATTCCAACCCATGGACCCATGGCCATCGAATTGGGGCTTCGGAACAGTACTGGTGTTTGGTCTTGGTCGGAGTGGGTCACAGAAAGTGAAGCATGTTGGGGGGTTGGGCGTTTTTGAGAGTGCTACATGAATGAACTCAGTTTTTCTAAATGGACCTCCAGACAGGCGCTTCTACTTTCCTTCATTCAGTCAAACCGCTGTAAAGGTTCAACGGCCACCTCTTTGCATGTGGATTCATGTGCCAGGCGGCCCATCGAGCCTTCCTGGTAGAAGCCTACAAAGAGGAGCAAGGCTTGCCGGCTTTGAGAGCTGTTGGCGAAGCTGTTTTGCCGAAGCTTCTAGCCTTGCGGCGCTGAGCAGCTTTTATCTGGGGGGTCTGTTCATCCGGCAGGAAGTCCTGCTGCCCTTGCAGCGGGCACGGCAGTTGTAGCAAGTCCTATCGCCAGCTTCAGTTGGTGCTGTCTCATGCGCGCGACTCCGACACATGTTGATTTCGGATGTCTCAGGACTTTTTGCCTTCAAGCCACAGGCCCTTGTCCTCCAAACATATGATCAGTCTGTCATACGACTCGCAGGTTGGGATTACGGTACCCTCTAGCCTACTCTGTCAGAAGCAGGTTAGACTTTAAGTTGTTTGAGGGGCATTTGACAAGATATTTTTCGTTTTATTCATGTCGGTCTGACGGCTTTGCTACCATTTGGGTTGCAAAGCAGTTTCGGCAAACTTCTTGAAGATGCCGTTCGCCTTACCCTAACCAAGGCCAACCACTTGCCATCTGCCATGTTTGATCTTCGGGTTGAAATGAAACAAAGCGAACATGGAAAGGAAGAACACATCCACGAACAATCTGACCATGCATGAACTGAACACCATCCTCGGGTTTGCGGTTTCGCACCCCAAAGCAAGAACCCTCGGAGAGAGGTGCAGCTGAGCGGGCGTTTCGCGTCGGGAGCGTCGGGACAGGCCGGGGCATCTCCTGCCGGCACCGGCTGGCGCCCCGGCCCTGGCACGACAAGGACTTCGAGGCCCTGCCGGAGGTGCGGGTCCCAAAAGTGGCACCAGGGGCCGTTTTTAGTGCCACCAGGTCACAGGCGGGTGAGCTGTGGTGGTTTTGATTTTAATGCTACCAGGTACTGAAGTCATAGGCTGGAAGCGCCAGGTAGCTTGTTGTCTCCAAGCAGCGTGAATTATTTGGGCTCCCTATGTGAGCAGATCTGGAGGAGTCTTGAATGCTTTTTTGACAGATTGTAGGTGGCCACAAGAAGGGGGCTGTAGCTTGCCACAGTGGCTGGCTTTCTTGCACTTGCTTGCGGCGGCTGAGGTCATATGCAGAAGGAACCAGAGCTGGTTTCAGGAGAAGAAGAGTAAAAGTGCGGAGGCGTGAAGAACAAAGCACTTGCTTGCTTTGGCCAAGTATTTGGCCTTCCCTTGCAAACAGTAGACCCCCCTGTGTTCAGCCCCCAGCCTGGATTTCAGGCCCACTGTTTATATCTTCCAGAAGTAGCCAGATGTGCTACTGACAGGAAGGATCTGCACTGTAGAGAGGATGACAACGGTATGGATGTAAGTTGCGGGTCCTTGAAGGTGCGCGGCTTCTTCCTGGAGTACATCAGGAAGCTCTACGGGTCTGAGGCGCCAGGGGATGGAGGTAGCCAGAGTAGCTGTTGGGGGCGAAGGTCCCGGACTCCGGACACCAATGGCAGCTTCAGTGATTGTGGTTGGACTGAGATTGGACGAGCTCGCGTTTCTGCTTGGGAGCTGCACTTTCAGATGTTTCGGTCGCCTGCCAGGTGCGCGCGTGGCGGAGAGCGCTCGACCCTGATGCAGCATGGCTGAAGTGGGCCAGCTGTTAGGTCCGCTAGCACCCGTGTCCGGAAGCAGGCTGAAGCACAGTTGCGGGGTTTCTGATGTCATGCAAGTGCGGGCCTCTCCAGTATTTGGATGTAATCTGGTGATATTGCCTTATATGTGTTCAGGATGGGTTCAGTATGCAATCGGCATTGGCTTGGTTGCACTGGTTCAGTATTGGTTCAGCAGAGCTGATGCTGCGAAAAGATGCACGGGCACAGTCCCCCCAGAGCAATCACAGCCCTCAGAGAATGCGGCAACAAAATCTGCATGTTGTTGTATTGCGTCCCCGTTGTCTTTTGTGACGTCAGGGGGGAAGACATATCTATGCTATGATACCCCCCCCCCCCATTTCCCAGCGAAGACAAATCGCAGTCGAATGGGAGGCAGGTTGAGGGGCGTTTTGAGGTGCCCCAACCTGATCTGATTTGAGGATACACCATGAATTGCCTTTGTTGGTTGACAGAATGGCACAGCACGCCACTCGAGGCCACCTTCCAGCTGACACTGGCATCCTTTAAGCTTGGCCCAAAGATCGGCAGATGGGCTCGGGGCGGAAAATCAGTTGCTGAGGTTTGTCTTGCGGTGTTTCGTGCACGAAGGATGGATAAACGGCCACTCTGCCATGTAGCTTTGATGTGTTAATGATCATGTTTGAAATGACATGCCCTGTGCCGCTTGCACAAACATTCCGACTTTGTGCGATGTCATATCTGGATATAGTGACGTGTAGGATGATGCATTAAGCATTGCAATTACCCACCTCCAGCTCCTTCATCTCTCTATCAGACATATCGTGAGGGATAATGAAGGGTGAATGGGGTTCGTTTCTCATGCTGACAGTTCATTGTCTTGCCTTCCAAAGCCCTGCCAATGAATCCTGAAAAATATGTAGTTTTGCAAAACATGTGTCTTTCATTTGGCTTCAGTGCGCTGACTTCGGGAACATGCTGATTGCCAGAATCTCCCGCTTTTGACTGCCATGCGCAAACCTTGGCCCAAATCAGACCACCGCCCATCACCCACCCAGCCAGCCAGCCAGCCAACCACCCAGCCAGCCAGCCAACCAGCCACCCATCCACGTCAGCACCAGCATCCCTCCCACGCCACAAAGATGGCTACCCCGCCCACCCAGGCGCTGGGCCAAGACACAGGCGCAGCTGCGCTCGACGCCCAGTCATGCTGGGAGTCGCAGCCAAGGTATGGCTGTCAACTCGGCAGGGGTTGATTGGCTTCATGGCGTCAGAGGGCTGGAGCGACACTCCTGACCACGGCATATGCCTGCCAAGCCCCGCCCATGGACAGGCATGTGCTAGCGCAAGTTATCAAGCCACCATTAGGCATACGAGTTGCACGCAAGGAGGCTGGCCGTGCTTGGCATGCTTGTGCCCGGTGCGCATGGGATCCAGATTCTTTGTTCTCTTCCATAAGGCATGTGTCCCGTGATCGCCCTTTGCTGCGCCATGGCGCTGATCACAAGCTGTAGGTGTTCGATTTGTTGATGGTGATTGGGCGACGACATGCTGATTTAGAGCCGGTTTGAGCGCCCGAAGTCACCCCACACCGTGGACACCAGCCCGCATCTAGCTCTCAACTTACTCTCGGTTTTTTGATGTACCAAAAAAGTGCCAGCAACAAAAACCAACCAGTCTTGGGTGGTTGCTCATGGTGACTGTTCCGTAGCTCCGAGGCCACCAGCGATACCCAAGTCAATGCCTCAGCTCAGGTGAGTGCGCGGACCTGCCCACCTTGTGGCGCTCCCTTGATAGGGTCTGGGGCCCTAGCCGTGGCAGTCGCTGCTTGCATGTGGGTTTCCGGGAGATGTGGTGGAGTGCATTCCTGGCGTGTGCGTGTGTGCGTGTGGTGGTGGTGCAACAACATATTTCCGGGCTGATGTGCATTAACTGGATGCCTTTGTGATCATACTGCATACATCTGCAATTTGCCTTATGCATATTCATCAACCGTTTGTCAATAGTAGCCAGTGTCAGGAAGCGTGAATCGGCTTAGATAGGGTGATACTGCACCAACACAGACATATAATTTAAAAGTTGTAGCTGTTATATCACTAATGTATACATATATATAATTTATATATATATATATATTAATGAATTATTTTATTTATACTCTGACTCCAATCAATGAGACTTTGAGACATGCCAGGATGGCAGCGGATGTTTGAGCCTGGAGGAGCTCGCGCCTCTACCTGCGGCGGTCTTGGCTCAGTTCCGGCAGTGGATGCAAGGAGCGGCGCGCCATGAAAATGGGGAACTTCCCCACTCCCATGTCGCACCCACCGTGTCGGTCGGCACCCCCGCCCCTGCACCTAAGTTCCGCCGGCGTGGTTGAATGAGACGCGTTAACCAGCAGACGTTTTTGCCCCCCGTTCCCAAGAGCTTCCCTTACCTTGGGAGGTCGGCTGGGCAGCTGCTCTGCAGTTTGGGAGCACGAGGAGGCGAGGCAAGCAAATGCCAAAGGCTCGAAAGGCCCGCAGCCTGCAAGGACCAAGGTTCAGGAAAGAGCCACTGCTTGTTCGCGGCTGTCGTTGACCTTGCCTGCATGGCGCCAGGTGCAGCGGGTGTTTGATGGGCAGAATGGCGGCCTTTGGGTGTCGAGGAATCGTTCCAAAGCTGCGGGGCTTGGGGCGGTGCGATTTGGCACGTGGACCCCGCCTTTGAGACGTAACTCAGTGTAGATTTGTGTCCTGCCCAGGACGAAGCTGCTGACCCACTCCTTTGCCAAGGCAAGTGGGGGATTCGTCATCCGCACATCTGGACCGCTGCAAGGGTCAGTCTATGAAGCTCTGTGTAGCAGCCAGGCCGAGAAAAGTATGAGCAGGACAATTATTTTGATGTGATACAGTGCTATTATGGCGGTTTTGGTGTCAAGGGCTTGGCCTAGCATATGCTAGCATTTTCTGGTTGCCTTATGGTAAACAAACAGAAAGATGCTGACCTTCTCGTGCCCAGCAGCGCGCATCTCGACCGTGTGCAGCGCAATCCTTGCGGGAGGCGCCGCCGGACCCCTGAAGGGATGAAAGCCCTGCTCGCGACTTCCCTCGCAGCAACTGCAGCACGAAAGACTTCCTCCAAAACATATCTTCACGTTAATCTGTCGGGAAAGCCGTGCTTGCCTGCCGCTGTTGAGGTGGTGAAGCGACTGGGCTGGCGCCACATCAGCGATCCGGCCACCCGGGCGGCGCTTTTTTCCTCGTGCCGGGCTCAGCCTGCGAAGCGGGGAGGGGTCACGCGGACGGTCGGGAGACTCCATTGGAGTCACTGACAATATCACCAGGGGCTTGGTTTTGGATCATGCATAATAGTTTCAACCCGCTGCCCCCGAGGTGGCCCGAAACTTTGCCGTTGACTTTTCTCAGCGGGGAATCCCTGCGCTGCGGACCAACTTGAGGATGTCCCGCCCTGCGGAAAGCTCGGGGCCACCCCCACTGGTAGGTGCCTGGGTTTGAGAAGCAATGCCTGCAATGTCGAAGGCTTGCCCCGTGCGAAGCCGCGAAGCATGAGTAAGGGCCAGCAAGCCCAAGGCAAAGGGGCATCTCCGGTTTCAGTTTCTCCCATTGCGTGTGAAGCACAAAACGGTCTGCAGCAGCCACCGTCACTTTTGCGGAAGGGAATGACGTGGGGCGCGCTTTTCCACGAATTCCTAGTGCTCGATTTGCTGCAATCCATTTTTGACCGGCTATCCCATGTTCGCAGGCTGGGGAAACAGGAATGAACGCCACAACGCCACAGGCGGCTCAGCTCAGCTCGCTTCTCCCCGCGCGCCGTGCGCCGCGCTCCGAGTTTGGACTATTTCGGCTGCGGGTTCCTGTCGCGCTGCGACTTGGAGTGGCTGGACGCCTGGAGCCCGCCGGAGTGGCTCTTCTCGGAGCCGGACCCAAAGGCATGGGCGCCTCGGCCGGATTTTCGGGCGACTGGCTGTGCGGAGGGTCGATATGCGAATTGGCGGCGTGTATAGTGCGTGTATTGGAGGTTTGTTTGACTTAGCATTGGTTTAATATATGTTTTGAAATGACATGTTCCGGTTTGAATTGTTCCCCACATCTTTGTGTGGGGTTCTTACTTTTTCCGCTCGTCGTCCGCGCGCCGCGTCTCCTCCTTCTCCCGCTCGTCTCCGTCTCACTCACTCACTCACTCACTCACTCACTCACTCACTCACTCACTCTCACTCACTCACTTACACTCACTCAACTCACACTCACTCACTCACACTCACTCACTCACTCACTCAGTCACTCACACTCACTCACTCACTCACACTCACTCACTCACACTCAGTCACTCACACTCACTCACACTCACTCACTCACACTCACTCACACTCACTCACTCACTCACTCACGCTCACTCACACTCACTCACTCACACTCTCATTCACTCACTCTCATTCACTCACTCACTCACTCACTCACTCACTCACTCACACTCGCTGACTCACGGCAGCTGTCTAGAGGGACAGGATGTTGTCGCGCGCGCGGCGGGGGGCGTGCGAAATCGTGGCAGGCGCAGCACTTTGGCGATGCCGTTGCGAAATCGTGGCAGGCGCAGCACTTTGGCGATGCCGTTGCCGAAGTCGTGGCAGGCGCAGCATTCTGTGCATCTGGGTGTGTGTTTGTGTGGCAGGGGTCGCATTCGGCAGCTGTCTAGAGGGACAGGATGTTGTCGCGCGCGCGGCGGGGGGCGTGCGAAATCGTGGCAGGCGCAGCACTTTGGCGATGCCGTTGCGAAATCGTGGCAGGCGCAGCACTTTGGCGATGCCGTTGCCGAAGTCGTGGCAGGCGCAGCATTCTGTGCATCTGGGTGTGTGTTTGTGTGGCAGGGGTCGCATTCGGCAGCTGTCTAGAGGGACAGGATGTTGTCGCGCGCGCGGCGGGGGGCGTGCGAAATCGTGGCAGGCGCAGCACTTTGGCGATGCCGTTGCGAAATCGTGGCAGGCGCAGCACTTTGGCGATGCCGTTGCCGAAGTCGTGGCAGGCGCAGCATTCTGTGCATCTGGGTGTGTGTTTGTGTGGCAGGGGTCGCATTCGGCAGCTGTCTAGAGGGACAGGATGTTGTCGCGCGCGCGGCGGGGGGCGTGCGAAATCGTGGCAGGCGCAGCACTTTGGCGATGCCGTTGCGAAATCGTGGCAGGCGCAGCACTTTGGCGATGCCGTTGCCGAAGTCGTGGCAGGCGCAGCATTCTGTGCATCTGGGTGTGTGTTTGTGTGGCAGGGGTCGCATTCGGCAGCTGTCTAGAGGGACAGGATGTTGTCGCGCGCGCGGCGGGGGGCGTGCGAAATCGTGGCAGGCGCAGCACTTTGGCGATGCCGTTGCGAAATCGTGGCAGGCGCAGCACTTTGGCGATGCCGTTGCCGAAGTCGTGGCAGGCGCAGCATTCTGTGCATCTGGGTGTGTGTTTGTGTGGCAGGGGTCGCATTCGGCAGCTGTCTAGAGGGACAGGATGTTGTCGCGCGCGCGGCGGGGGGCGTGCGAAATCGTGGCAGGCGCAGCACTTTGGCGATGCCGTTGCGAAATCGTGGCAGGCGCAGCACTTTGGCGATGCCGTTGCCGAAGTCGTGGCAGGCGCAGCATTCTGTGCATCTGGGTGTGTGTTTGTGTGGCAGGGGTCGCATTCGGCAGCTGTCTAGAGGGACAGGATGTTGTCGCGCGCGCGGCGGGGGGTGTGCGAAATCGTGGCAGGCGCAGCACTTTGGCGATGCCGTTGCGAAATGGCAGGCGCAGCACTTTGGCGATGCCGTTGCCGAAGTCGTGGCAGGCGGCGCAGCACTTTGTGCGAAATCGTGGCAGGCGCAGCACTTTGGCGATTGCGCAGAATGCCGTTGCCGAAGTCGGCAGGCGCAGCATTCTGTGCATCTGGGTGTGTGTTTGTGTGGCAGGGGTCGCATTCGGCAGCTGTCTAGAGGGACAGGATGTTGTCGCGCGCGCGGCGGGGGGTGTGCGAAATCGTGGCAGGCGCAGCACTTTGGCGATGCCGTTGCGAAATCGTGGCAGGCGCAGCACTTTGGCGATGCCGTTGCCGAAGTCGTGGCAGGCGCTGCGTTCTGTGCATCTGGGTGCTCTGTAGTCGCATCCATACAAGGGGCGCACGGTACATGTGTGTGGACATGTGGGAAAACATAGCATGTGGGGTTATCCGGTCCTTTAATTTTGTTTTTTGGTCAATTGGTCTGACTTTGTAGAGACAAGCAGCTTGCCAACTTGGGAGTGAGATGCGAGCCCTGAGCCATCCATTTGCAAGGCGGAGATCCGCGGCCTCATCATGAGCAGCGCCCTGGCTTTGGCTGCGCATCGACCAGGGGCCTTTGAACATGCCACGAGTTTCCATTGGTCGGATCCGTTGGCGGACATCATTTTTAATTATGGCAGCTAGGATGTCTGGCCATGTCTGACCAACCATTCTTGAGAGTCAGGAGCGTTTGCCTCGCGCAAAATGCGACGCGTAGTGGCTCTGATAGATTTGCATCTTTGTTGGGTTCCTCAAGCCCCACGCAATTGGAGAGCGTTGCTCCACAAGCCTGGGCCTTCTACATGAGTTGCCAGAAGTTCGTCCTTTTGCGAAGTGGTTGTACAGTTGAAGTGAGCCAAGACAAACCGGGTGCCATTTTTCCCTGGCCACTGGGCAAGTAAGATGTTGGACAGTTGCGCCGGAACTTGGGAACCACTACCCCCCCTCCCCCCCCACCCACACTGAGCAGCTTGTTTTCCTTGTTTTCTTTTCTCGGTTGAAAAGGCAAACCCTGGAACGACGGCCTCAATGGAAAATGCACCTCGCCCAACACGTTTGAACGCTGAAGCACTCCTGGGAAAGCCCAACGGCCCAACGCCGTCAGTTCCTTGGTGCTCTCAGCATTGCTTGTTGAGCGCCTTTGGCGGCCGAGGATATCGATTTCCTTTGGCCGCCTGGAGGGCGCTGCTGGACAAAGACGTGGGAGACTCGGTGAGATGGGGTCAAGACGTGCCATTTGGTTTAGCCTTGGGGGAACTGGGTGTGGGCCCCTTCAAGGAGGCCAGTCTTCCGGCCGAGTGGAAGGGAGCGAAACCTCGGGTTTGAAGCCTTGGATGTGCTTCCGTGAGCCCACCTTAGCGGGCGCAATGCTCGGTCAGCTGGCCCCACCGGGACGCAGGATTCCAACAGTGTGTCCTGGGATGAGTTCAAGGACCCGCCAAATGTGCCAAAGAATGACTCTGGGCTTTGGCTAGGTGACCTTCTCCTGTTTCTGCGGTCTGGCCAAAAAGCGAACCCCCGAAAGTCGAAGGGGACACAACATTGAAATATGCGAGGCGGCATTCTGCTTGAAGCTGATGAATGCTGAAACCGCTGTTCCCCCTTCGTTCGCCATTTAAATCCAGCGGTCTTGTCGCTTGAGCATCGGCTCGTTTAGGTTGCCATGTCATGGGCCCTTGTGCTTCCATTGTTTATGTTTGGCGGGGGAATTAGTGATCCGTGTTTACAGATGGTGGGTTGTTTCCCCATTGGCCATAAAAGGAGCGGTCCCATCAAAAAGGTACCAAATTGCAGTCGAGGTTGGAACTGGATAACACTTCCTGCAGTTTAGCCCGCGCCATTTAGCAATGCCATCGACTTCTCCAACGGGCACTTTAATGTCCTTGCAACAAAGAAGCCACTGGCAAGGTATTTGGGTAATTCAAGTGTAAATGGGGTTTTCAAGGTACATGTGGTTGATGTTGTGGGTTCATGTTGCATTGAATGGTGCGATGTTGCTTGTGCTGTTCAAACGAGTTCCGCTTTGTGTCCGAGATGCTTTTAGCGCCTTGCCCCTTAGAGCTGTGATGAGCTGTGCATGTTCTACCCGCGCGGCCCGCTTTGCCTTGCCTGATGTGTGAAGCGGGCAAAGGGACGGTCCCGCGAGCCTTGCGGGGACTGAAGGGTGGGAAAGTTTATCGGCATCCTGAAGCCATTTGCATCGTTGTGTCAAGGCAACATCCACAGGAACACTTGTCCCGCCTCGAATGCGCTTCAGCAGATGCATCACGTCCCTCGCTTTTGCTTTTCCTGGGCTCCCGGGCTGACCCAATCAGTTGGGGAGACCATAAGTCAACCATCCAAGGCCCCCCCCCCATTTTTTTTTTAAACACGCACCATGAACTTTTCCGGAAGGAGGCCTGCTGGAAGGTGGGCTACAGAGGCCCCGTTGGCGGCGCCTGGCGGGCGCTGGACCACGACCTCTCAGGCGGCGGGGTGTGTGTGTGTGTGTGCACGCAGAAAACCCAGCGTATATCTGAAAGGTGTATACGAACGAGCTCCTCATTCATAATATATATTATACGCGTTTATATGTTTCTTTCTATATTACAACTGTATGTGTATCTGTGTGTTTGTATCTATAGTTGTATATGGATGCAATGCAATTTAACTGCAGCTGCAAATGTCCCCTCCCCTCAGAGGGGAAGAAGGAACACAAGCAAAGAAACAAACAATCAGCAACTTTCGTCACCTGGCCAGGCACCATCACCCTCAGGGAGTTTGACGCCCCCAGCGCCAAGATCCTCATCTCCTTCAAGGCCAAGTTCCCGCCTTCCCTCGATTTTGAGAGGGGTCCCAATGCTTGCAACTGGATCTTGGTAGAAAAACGGCCCCTTTGCCACAAGCGCGCCCTGCCATGTTGACCGAAGGATGCCTGGCACATGTCTGCGAATTGGGAACTGTGGGGAGCTTCCGGGTATGGGACGGGAGCTGCGTCCAGGGTCGCGCCATCGTTGTGCCAGGTCTGGTGCGACCTGCGCTTTGGATCTTTGAAGCTGCTCTTTAAGCCAGGCTCCTAGGGAGCGAGGCAGAGAGGAGAGAGAGAGACGCAGAGGGAAAAAACAACTATGGTTTTGCATGATGCATGCAACTGACAAGTTGTTGTGTGACGTAAACCGTGGAAGTGAAAGGTCAAGGCCGTCATCAGGCTCGCCAGGGGTTGGCTGTTGGAAGAGTGCCCTTATGAGCAAGGGAATGCGCCCAGGTCCATGGATGCCGACAACAACGGCTCAGTTTCGCACCGCACCCAAAACCATTGCTTTTTTGTTGGCGTGGTCAAAGTGCTGGCGCCGGGTGCAGCGTTGCTTTGATTGAGGTTTGCTGAGCTGTGTCGCGCGTGCAAGAAGGGCGGCTTCAAAGGAGAGACTCCAACCCGCTCTTGGGAGAGGGTCTAAGGAGTCTAAGGCATCCGTTTTGGCTTGGCGTCGGGCACGGGCGATGGCCTTGCGCGTTAGGAGACGCTCGAATGCTCTTCAACTGCCTGGACATCGACCAGCGCTACGAGTCGGGCAAGCGGTCCGTAGAACTGGAGGAACTGCGCCCAAGCTGCAAGCAGAGAAAAACGGAAGCATTTTCTTCCTGGCTTGCCCGACCCCCTTATCGTTCCAGGCTTTTGGACAAGTGCATCAGCTTTGCCATACTTTACTGTACTTGTTGTTTGGCAGGGAGCTACAGGCCAAACCAGTTTGTGCGTTTTTGGTTTGTTTTTTGCATTCTGAACTGGCATTGATGTTTGTATCAACCGCGGCTGGCGGTCCCCCTGCGAGTCCATCAGCCTTTCTTTTGTTGGTTAGCTTAGCGGTGCTTGTTCCCGTCATTGAGCCAAAAAGGGAACCAACAGAACCGCAGCTGCAGAGGAGCGTAGAGGAAAGGTCCTTTGGGAGTTGGATCCGCTTGTGTATCCTGGCGTTTTGGTGGAGCATTCCCGGCCGCAATCATTGGTTACCCCCAAGACCCAGGCTCTTCTTGGACTCCTGGGACCCGCTGGAGGATGAGCCTCTGGAGGCGCCTTGGGAACCCCTTGCCAGGATTTGGATCTTGGGGTGCCAGTTTTCCACGAACAGTCGGCGGATTCACGGAGTTGATCCCTGATTTGTTTCTTTCATCTGGATCTTTTGGGGTGCTCCCGGAGTTAGATGCGAGTGGGAAGGGGGGTTGGTTCACGGACCAGGAAAGGCAATGCCTTGTGGGTGGCTGCTGAACGGGAAGGCAAAGGGCACATTACCGTTCCCAAACTAGTTAACAAACAATTCCACCTTGGGAGGCGAAAAGCAGCTCAGTTTTGGGGAAGTGCAAATCCAGCCGAGCGCACCTTATCCACGGGCCCATGTGCTGCTCAATCCTTGCCCGACATTCGCAGGAGGCAGCTGCAGAGGCCGGAAGTTACTTTTGAATCGAGAGGAGGGTGTTCCTCCTGAAGTGGAGGATTGCTTTTGGCCTCAAAAACTGGTCGGTTTCCTTTTGGCCTCCCTTGGCCACATCGGGCTTCCTAATTGTAGGGAATGCCCAACTTTTGCGGTGTGAATTGCGGTTTGGCTTCATCCAACAAGCTGCGCCAGTTGTTTCCATGATTTTGGCCCGGTCAGGCTGAGGCTGCTGTGTGGCTTGCCAGCACCTTTGGTATCCTCTGGGTGCATCAGGAGGTCCAAAGGCCCTTGCCACATGCCTTAAAGCCTTTGGGTAGGTGTTTTTGCGATATACGCCAGGGTTCAGTATGGTGGCTCTTGTCTGGGATTGAGGAGAGGGCGATCCTCGATTCTCGTGAAGCAGTCCTTTTCGACACCCGCGCCTTGTTTGCAACCCGCTGCTGGCATAACCGCCTTGACCAGAGGTTTTTCGGACTTGGCATCCATGGCTGGGCCGATGCCTTGTTGTGCTATGTGTGCTTTCAGCTCTTTGCTCTTACCTAAGGTGCTGCCCAAGCTAGTGTGAGACACAGTTGGCAGCCAGGGCAAGGCGAGTTCGCGAGACCTGTGCTGCTTGAAACTGCAGATCTCCTCCAGCTGTGCATTTATTTCTACCGTTAGCGCGTTTAGGTTCCGGGGCGCGGTTCTGCCTGAGGCATGCCGTGCCCTTGTGTCACCTCGGAAGTTGGTCGGGGTTGCCACAGAGCGGCCACAACGTGGAGCTTTGCACAAGGAAGAGACCTAAGTTTAGAGGCGGGGTTCCTGCACGCCTGCTCACCCAGAAGGAAGACGCGGGGCAAAAGAGCAACCGCTGTGTCTCGAGGGATGGGCCGAGCAAATTGAGCCAAGAGAGGTTTTTTTTTTTTTTTAACCTTTGACAGGGTTGGTTCAAAATGGCCTTCACCAAGACGAAGAAGATCATTCCCCCAGAAGGCCTTTCAAAGGCGGTTCCGGTGTTTCACATCTTCACGCAGATGGCTGACACATTGCACATCCCTGAGCCATTTTGCTCGCCAGCGCTTCCAAACTCAGGGGTCCACTGCACCATACAAAGGGGCTTCAACAACTTAAAACCTAAATGCCCATGGCCCTGCCATGTTTGATGGCCCCCTCCCAACGCTCAAAGGACCAGAGGTGGCCCCTGACTCTTCCTCAACCCGAGCCCAGGTTCGGCGTGAGCATCGCCAAGAGCGTTGGCAAGGAGGACGCGGAGCGGATCCTGCGGCTCTGCGGGGCCCAGCCACGGCCCAAGGGTCCCCGGAAGCGGACGGAATCGTTTAATTTTTAATTTGTTTTCCTCCAAAGGAAGTTCAATGAAAGATGGAACAGGTTTCTTTCTTTTTCAGACCTCGTCCCGGATTGACGCCTGCGGGTTTGACTTTTGTGTTTAGGACTTCCTCCTGACTGATGTGATACTGTGCCATTTTGCTGTGCCATGCCCCCGTGGCTGTAGCAATGCGAGTCGCCTGGAAGCGGTTTTTGCACTTCTGCGTTTGTGGTTGAGAGGGGGGTAGAATAGTTATCAGGTTTGGATGCTGTGAAAAATGTCGGGGAGGCCGCATTCGCCGAGTAGCCACCCGAAATAGTACCAAGTTCAGCCCAAACCCTCCGCTTCTGTGAGGGTACAATTGGGTCAAAACACACCGTGGATCCATTCGTATCATCTCAGCCCATCTCAGCCCGAAACTCTGAAATGGCCGGAGCAAGGGGGCCAACAGCCACACAAATGCGTTCAGTTTGGTTGCCTGTTGTCACTTGCCTCCAGCCGACCTTCAGGCTCCTGGATGGGCGGCCCAGGAAGGATGTGGAGTGCTGCCCTCGGCCCAAAGCATGGGAATCCTTGAGAGGGGTGTGGCAATTGGTGGAAATCGATTTATTTATTTTCATTTATTTTTATATATTTTTTAGAAAGGGAATCTTGCAATTGCTGTTTTTGTTTTGGGTATTTTGCGGAATTCCGCAAAGTTGAATGGGAAATCAGCGACTCTTGTTATGCCCCTGGCTTCATGTAGACCATTTCTATTGCCCGACAGGCGGTTGCGAACGCTCCTGGCCAACCATTGCGCCGGCAAAGACCAGGCCGCTGGGGGTTGGCGTGTTGAGGTCGCCACTGTTGCATTGGGATGCCTTGGTTCCGTGGGGGGTACAATGCAAAGCTTTTGTGCGTCGACCTTAGCAAGTTGACGTGCCAGCCAGAAAGGGCCCCCTTTCCCATCCTCCATTTCCTGCAATTGAATCATATTGAGGCAGCCCCCAGGTCCCCGAGTTGCGATTCCGGTTGGTCCCCAATTTGGGGCCCCACAAACCACCGCGTTTCCACTGGCGACTTTGGTACACGCACATGCGAGTTGCTGGAGTGTATCCTTCCGGGTGGAGCGAACTAGTGACTTCACGGTTCCCAGCCATCTTCTTAGACTTTTAGCTTCTTAGACGGTTCAGCACTGATTTCAACTTCTAACCCACTAAAAAGCCAAACTGAACCCTTGCTTTTCAGGGTTGCTTCAGGGTTTGGTGGGTTGCAACCCACGAAAAGTCAAAAACTGGTGGTCCGAAGCGGGTGCTGCTCGACGGATTTCCGGGTAATGTTGACCCCGGATTAATACACCTGTCCCATTCTTAGGGGGTGTCCAAAAGTGATGAATGTCCACTAAAAGGGGACACCCCCCTTACCCTTTTAAATCATTCAATAAACCCTTCGGGGTCAATATCAAGAAGGATTCATTTTTTTACTAACCCGTTCGGGTTATTTTTGAACCAGTTCTCCTTAGATCTGGGCTCAACATGACGTTTCCAGGCCCTCCCGGCAGCCATCGCCGCCTGGAAGGAAGGCGCTGCGCCTCTCGGACCAGCGCTGGAGCTCACGCGGCCGCCGGAGGCGCCGGAACCACCGCGCAGCGTGCGGCGTGCGCGGGGCGCCGGGGGGCTGCGGGTCGTGGGTGTTGTGGGGGAAATGGCGCACATACGAAGAATCGCACTTGCACACAAGTGCTGTTCATACTTGTGTTTGTTTCCGGTCGGTTTGGCTTGTTGCTTTTGTGTGTCTAGGTTGTCTTGATTCCAAGGGTTCCTGTCAGATCGCCCCACAGCGCCCCCTGCTCTTGTCTTTCTGGGTTTGGCTCCTCCCGGGCTGCAAAGACAGCAAATCATATCGATCCCCTCGGTTTGAGTGCTGTAAGTAAACACTGCATTATTTAGCAAGCACCCTCAAGGCCAGCCAAACTCCCACAAGGGCCAACAGCCTCCAACTAAGACAATAGCTTGCGCACCGAGGGCCCGGAATCTCTCGACCCAGTTGGTTGGTTTGCCACCTTGGGCTTGTAGGGGTATTCTTCTACAGACGGCTCTCACGTCTCAAGTAACAATCGAATGCCATGCTTGGATCGTACTCCAGGGCCTGATTTGTGGAAGAACGACGGCTATGGAGTATGGAGAACCTTTTGCCAGAATTCTGTCATGCTCTTGCACGGGCGTTGTGCCAACAATGGAAATACAAACTTGCAGCTCACTTCCGAGCAGCGTAGTCTTGCATGCTTGCCATTGAAGAGGACCCCAAAACAGTCAGAGGAAAGATGATCAGAGGGCATTTCATGTGTGACTGTGTGGCATTGTTTAACGAGTTGTTTATAGAAAAAACATGGTTGGGGGGCTACTTCAAGGACGGGAATTCCTAGATCCAAGGCTTCTAGCCTCTGACCTGGGAAGGACCTAGAGAACCCATAACTCTCCAAAGGGATTCATCCCTTGCCTGGCCTCCCGTGGCAAATGACGAAATGGCCAGGAGAAGTTGGAGAGGAGGCTGTCCTTCAGGGAGCCCAATGAGTCAAAGGAGCCAAAGGAGCCAAAGACGCCGGGGCCAAAGACGCCGGGGCTGGAGAAGGGCCAAAAGGAGAAGGAAAAGGCAAAGGAGCCGAAAGAGGCGGCCGATGCGAAAGCAAAGGCCGGCTTGAAATTCGATACTCCCGGGCTGGACAGAATTTCATGGCAGGCTGAGGTGACAGATGTCGACGTGGACTTGAACCTAGTAGAGGCAGGTGCGTGTTGCCTTTCGTGTCGCGCTCACTCTTCTGACATGTGCCCTGAATAAAGCATGCAATTAGCCATTTGTCTAATGACAATAATTTTGAATTCAACTCCAGGCTTATAAGAGTTGTGCAATCTAGGTGTCCATCAGACCTCCTTGAGGATGTCTAGCCCGCACAGCCATGCCTTTGGCTCTTGAGGACGTAGCGTTGCGGTCTACTGCACATCGCGGCATTTTGCTTCTTTTCCGGATCAAGTTTGGCGGTTCAATGGCACACACTGAATGGGCGGCAAATTTTACGGTTTCGCTGCGGCGGCTAGGGCCTAGAGGTATAGGTAGTACCAGTAGGTAGGGCCTCTTGAAGATTGCAACTGAAGGCTGGAACCCCCAGTTTGACGAACAACTGGTGGTTTCACGGGGGGCTTAGCAAGGCAGGCAGGGTCATGCAGAGAGCGCCGCTTGTGCGCTTGTGCGCTTGTTCATCCTGCGTGCTGCAGGATGCTCCTCCAGACCACGTTGCGCACCAAAAGGCCCGGCCTTGCCCTGATTGCCCTGGTTCTGCATCGGGAACAACAGGTCTCATTTCGATTCTTCCTTACCTGAGGAACGGGTTTTCCTTTGGTTTCCCTCAGCCAAGGACGAGGGGTCAGGAGCACCTGTCCACTACTGTGTGATGCTTCTGCGCGCGGCTTTATTGCCTCTTTGGAGGTCAGGCATCGCCAAACCACCGGCGCAGTGGGTTTCCGGCCGGCGGCCCGAGTTTCTCTCCGGTCGGCCGGCTGGTTTTGCCTTCCGGGCTGTAGAGATGTCTTGGTGGCTGTCTTCCCCGGCGCCGGGGCCTCTCGGAGCCCAGGTACAAACTGGAGGATGGCGAAGTGGCCTTCCAGACCACCATCAGGGCCGCAGGCAGCCTGGAGGCTGGACATCAAGTCGGAGAGCTGCTCGAACCGAATGGCATGTTACTTCAGGGTGGGGTGCCTTTGAGTGCGCGTCTAAACTCTAAAGCTGCCAGCCTGCCAGGCTGCGTTACGCGTAGCCCGTGCCTGCCCAAGCATTCTACCAATGTGCAAGGGCTTGCTCAACATGCACCAAACTACACCTAGGTGCTTGCTACCTGAAGTTTGAGCTGTGGCCCCAAGCAAATCGATTCTGACGCTGATGAAATGAGCGGCTTGCAGGCCGCGCAAAAGCTTAGATTTTCTAGTTGCGAAGTGCAGCTGGTTCAGTGAAGAGAGGGACATTAAGCCTTTTTGCGGCCAAGTCGGGCAGCTCCCTGGGCTGCTTTGCAGTAACGCAAGGCGGCAAGTGCATTTTGCCATGCCACTTTTGAGACCCTGGCCATGCCTCCTCGGAAAGCATGGCTGAGGCTTGGCATGTCCAAGGCAGACGTGGAGCTGTACCGGAACGAGTTGTATGCAAGGCGATGGCAGGTTCAGCTTAGATCCTTTAGACCCTTGGATGTTCCGCTGTTGGCCCAGTTTTAGTCATGGCCCAAAGAGGTGCACAGGTTGTTTCCGAATCTTTTGGGTGAGACACTTGCTTGGGCTTCGTAGGCAGGGTCATCAACTCGATCCATGCTGTTCGAGCAAGCTTTCATTGATGTCTACAAGCTGGGTTGGTTTTCTTTCCAACCCCTTTTGAACAAACAAAATCTCCCAACTTTGGAAACCCATTTGGGTGGCCACGACCAGGGCCCGCACATGAGGGTGCTAGCACCCCCAGCGCTTACCTTGAAAACAGGCTGGGTGGCAAAGCGGCCATCCGACCCAAGGATCCCAATGCTGGGGCCCAAGTGAGTGGCCGGGTTGTTTAAAAGTTTAAGTTCCAGGGTTTTGATTCCGGGTGCATTTTTAAGTCTAGGCCATCAAGAAATGGAACCCAGGCTCCGTGCGCCCTGCGCGCGCCACGCCGCGCGTTTCGCGGTTGCGGTGGTTACTGCAAAGGCCCCACCGCGGGAGAGGAGGGAGAGGAAAGAGCGGAAAGAGCGGAAGGCGCGGGGGGGGGGGGGGGCGGCAAAACGACACTTGAAGCCTGTTGTTCTGCACAAGTTGCCAAATAGCCTGTGAGGGTCCGCCACCGGACTTGTCAGTAAGTTGACAATTTGCTGCTTTGCTTGGTTGCCGGGAGTTTCGACTTATTTCTGAGCTCAAAATTGAGACGTACAATGCCAGAGATATCGCTTTCCATTGGCCCGTTCTTGCACAAAACAGTGCTCTTTATCCGCAGATTTCTGCCGTTGCGCCCCACTCGAAAGAAGAGGGCGACCGCCATCGACCGCCCAACCCTGCCCGGAGGCTGGCCAGCCCAAGAAGCGCCATGGCGAGGCGGGCGGGCTGGTTCTCAAGTCGCTTGTTCGCTCCGTTTTGGACTCGCTTCCTCATCTCCTGCTAAAAATCAGACACACGCACAAGTGCGCAAACCTTTTTCGAAGACGAATGTGCTTTGGGAAAAGGGCCCCGTGCATGGGAGGGGGCAAATTTTGTTCCAACTGGGTACCAAACCGGACATTCCCTTTTGGTTTCTTTCAATCCCCATCCAAAGCGGGGAAACCCATCGGACCCCCATCAGCTTGTGAGTGCGGAAATGGCCGCGAGACGCCAGGGGCTGCTGCGGGAGCTGCAAAGCCAGGGCAAGCTCCAGGGCGCTTTGCGGGTCTTCGGGCCTGGTCTCCCAGCAGAGCTGATGGGAGGGGTTTGGGAAACACGCCTCAGTTGCCGGCTGGATCGGGGGTCCGGGGTGGGGAGGGTTGGGACTTGAGAACAGAAAAAGTTGGGCGAAACCTCACACAAGACCAATTTTGTATGGGAGGCTTGCCAAGTAGCCTGGGGGGTTGCTGGAAACCCTGAAGGGCAAAAGGCCTCTCATGACTTGTTTGAGCATGGTTCAGGTCAGATCATGCCTGTGAAGGGAAGGTGTTCGAAAGATAAACCCGTCCGCCAGGGACCTGCTAGATTCGCCTCCACTTTCGCCCGGAGGTGTTGGAAGGCTGTTCGCATAGCGGGCATGCGGCATGAGTCAGCCAAATGAGCAGAGCTGTTTGCTGCCCAAATGGCTTGAACAACAATGTTTACCTGGTGCCGGCTCGTGTCGGAGGCAATTCCCGGCAGGCTTCCTCAGGCATCCAGAGGCCCGAGGCAACATGTGCGTGGGCATTCTGGAGGCTCTGTGTAGGCGACCTTCAGCTTTGTCGGCCTTCGTGCTTCGAGCGGTCTTGGTGATGTGCCTTTATCCAACAGCCAACTCGGGAGTCAATCCACACAGCGCAGAGTAGGCTTCGCGTACTTCTCGCTGTCCAGCGGGCCTCCACCACGGTGCATATCATTTTTAGTTAGTTACTAAGCCTCAGGCTTCTCAATGAAAACGGTAGGACGGCCATGGTTTTGTTGCGTTTTGTTTGGCCATACAGCTCCAAGCAAACGCCTCGACTGCATAGGCTCCGCAAAGACAACTTGAGGCCGCGTAGGCCCACCTTTGTATTCAGCGCCAGTTTCGTGTGGCCTTTGGCACGGTCGCAGTGCTAGCACTTTCCCTAGAAACAATAAAACACATGACCAAGACATCTACGTCTGACGCACCTGCGACTGCTGTGCCAGCCGTGTGGTTGGAGTGGGCAGTTGGCAGTGCTGACCATGAGTCTGCTAGGACAACAATGCTGCCGCAGCGGGCACCAGCCTTGCGCTTTTCCTTTGCTGGTTCACACCCTCCACCAAACAGCAAGCAGTGGCTCTTTTCTCACGGTTCCACTAGTGACGAACTTCAACGTGGGGATGGCTTCTGGGCTTTCCGAGGCGCGACCCAAAGAAGAAGAATGCGTGGGGCACCCGTTGGGGGGGGGGGGGCGGGGCATCGTATGCCGTGGCCTGCAGTCCATGGCCACCCTACCCAAAGCAGCCACTTCAACCAGCCTAAACCCGCTGTTTTCCTTTAGGCGAGCCTGGAAAAGGATTCGGCAAAAGGACCAGCACCATCCTGCGCCTTCCCGCGTCCTTTCGCGCAGCACGGTGAACGGCGTGTACCTCCCGGTGGCCGGTGGCTTCGAGGGCAGCGCGGCCTTTGAGCGGATGAGCCAAGGCACGACTCCAGTTGAGTGACTCGAATCCGTGCCGGAAGAGTGTGTAGTGTCGAAGGGAAAGCACCACCGGGGTTCCAAAAAAAAGAGAAAACAATATATAAAGGAAACACCCCAAACATCCTGTCTACGCTACCAAGGTCCCTGGTTGGGTGATGTCATTGGGTGTAATTCTGATTCAAATCATCCTGGAGCTAAGAATGATGGCGCTCATGATTCATGATTGATACCAGTCCATAGCAGTCGCCATGAGCCCTTGGAAGACTTACGACATGAGTTTGTTGGAGCAATTGTGGTGCGAACCTGTTGCGAACTGTGACATTTGCAGCGGCTGAAGCCTAACCTTTCGAATTGTGCGCTTCCGAGCATTTGTCAAGCTTTGATCGGCACCGCGCTGTCGAATTACGGTCAGATTGACATGTTTGTAGCATGGCACAGGCCCTTTGTCTATCACAATTGCCCTCGCTCCAGTCATTGAAATGCACGGACGCAGGAGCTGTGGCATGATGGTGACCCCCAGTGTCCATTGCCATGACTGTTGAAGAGCGGCTGGGCCCTGCCAAGTCGGATTTTCTCAATCGGCTTTGAAACCAGATCTCAGCACAGCTCCGGTGGGCAAGCCTGGCGTGAGGCAGCGACCCCAAGCGCTTCCTCTTCTACGCCAAGGACAAAGCCAGGTGGCGGATCAGCGAGGTGGGGTCCTTGACGGGGGCTTCCCTCAAATTCAAGCCATGGAAAGTAAGAACCTGCTGCGGAAGCAACTATTGTCCATTCAAGTTTGACAACCGCAAGACGGGTGAACTCTGCTGGCCACTTGGCTACTTGCCCGCTTTCTTGGCCGGAGGCTTTGGGCGACAATCGCAACTTCGCCTTCCTCAAAGTGAAGGACCCCCTCTGGCCTGTCGCTGGCATCCTTCCCCTAGCCCCCCCCCCCCGCTCAGACAGAGTCAAAACAGGGTGCTTCCCTCTATGTGCAGTCGCTACTCTGGGGCTTGTCCAAGTGAAAATGTCAGAGTTGCTGGTTGGTGATGACCAAATCAGAATGGCAAAATAGAGTGTTGGCCCGGAACCTCCTTAGGCGGCATCAGGTCTGGAAGGCCGCTCTAGGTTTGTTTTGTCGGTCGTTCGCTCTTTGTTTTGTTGGTTGTTTGTGAGTTTGTTTTTGTTATGTTGGTTGGTTGGGCTGGTTGTTTGTTTGGTTGGGTTGGTTGCTTGGTTGGTTGATTGGCTGTTTGGTTGGTTGATGGGGGGGTTGGTTGGTCGGTTGGTTGATTGGCTGTTTGGTTGGTTGATGGGTCGGTCGGTCGGTCGGTCGGTCGGTCGGTCGGTCGGTTGGTTGGTTTGTTGGTTGGTTGTTGTGTTTTTGTTTTTTTGTGTGTGGGTGGGTTTGTTTGTTTTGTTTTGTTTGTTTGTTTTGTTTGTTTGTTTTGATTTGTTTGGTTTTGTTTTGTTTGTTTTGTTTTTGTTTTGTTTGTTTTGTTTGGTTTTGCTGAGTTGGGTTTGCGTTTTGTTTGCTGAGGTTTTGTTTATTGTTGATTTTGGCTGTTATGTTTGTGGTGGCCTGCTTCTAGTAAGGGGGCACATTCCGCTGGGTCTTTGCCCAGCGGAGCTGGACACACCCCTGCTGTTTAGGGTCGGGTCAGTGGCCAGTGACTATGTACATTGCATGTGGCCACCTTGGCAGAGCGAAACACTGCACCGGAGAGCGCCATCCAAATAACCAGCAAGGCCTGAGGTCGTGCGTTTGCGGCTCGACTATGCTGAAGGCTTGGGCATCATCGTGCTCTGACCCTTTTAGTTTCATGCCCCTTCACGTCGCCAATGTCGCCACGGGTTTTGCGCGCTTGCACATACAGCCGCACATATCATGTAAGTATGTTTACCTTTCATTTGCCTTGACCATGTGTTTGATCCAACAAGTTTTTCACACGGAGAGCTGGGAGTCCCTTCATTTGCACAAGGAGCATTTGTCAGATGGATACCATCGACATCCACAGAGCGGCATGAAATGATGTTGGATCATCCTGTCGCTAGCAAGCCACGCGGGTTTACCGTTTGCCCCTTGGGGCGGCGACGGCTTCTCGCGTCGCCCATGTCCTTTGCTGCGCTTGGCTTAGATGGCCACGCGCCGCCAGAAGGCGCTGCTGGCGCTGCTGGGCGCGAGCCTCGCCGGTCTGCTGGGCGCCTATGCGCGCAAAGGGCAGACGGAGGTGCACATGGTTCAACCATGGCGGATTTTAATAGGCATCACCTACCAGCCTGGTAGTGGCATCCCATGTAAAGGACGTCTATAAGAAGTGCATGTGTGTGGATATTTGTGCATCGTGTGTGTGTGTGTGTGCGCGCTTCCTGGCGTTTCCTCTCCGAAAGCCCTCTGAAATCGGAGAACCTTCATCCTGGCTTGCCGTGGTCGCCCAACAACTTGATCGCCAACGCCAAGAGACAATTATTCACAGATTCACAGGTTGACACCCTGAAGCCGGGTCAAAGACATCAACAACTGTTGTTTCAAAATCCTGATCTAGGTCCTGCAGTCCATGGTTGCTGTTTACCAGACCGCAGGTGTACCTGTATGACCTCTTCGTTATCGGAGGCTCGGGACCATGCCGGGACCCTGCGGGTAGGTCCCCGGAACCCCGACTCGCACAGAGAAACCCCACGCCCGGATGGCGCGCAGCTATGGAAACCGTGAAACCTCATTACGGCAGAGATATTCAGGGTCCTGAGATGCAAGTTCAAGCGCCCCAAAGTCATCCCGCTTTCAAGACTTATGTGCGACAAGCGACCGGCACAAGGCAACACATGAATAGTACTCAGTGGCTTGTGGATGGATGTAGGCAAGATCATGTTGCGTTATGCTGATTTGGGTGTCAAGAAGCCCGGTCCAGGGGGCAGCGGTGGAGTTCGCCTCGCGCGCTGGAGCGCCGCTCGGGGGGCGAAGGTGGGCCTGGCAGAGTTGCCCTTGGGCCTGGTGAGCGGCTCGGACGCATCAGGTTTCCCTTCGTTTCCGGGTTCCCCGCACAAAACAGGTCAACCCTAAGCAGACATGCTTCCCTTCTGCTACCAGGTCGCTCGGCGGGTTGAACCTCTAGTTTTTATGGGACCCGCCACGCAGCTAGATGCACCAAAGTGCTCACAGCTAAACCTGAGGCAGTCTCAAAAGGTTTACCTCCAACAAGCTGTGAATTCAAAAAAACCACAAGCTCGTCTTCCAGGAGCTCAGGCTGTTTTTTGCTAGCATGTGCATTTACATGCGTATGTGGAAAAGGTGCAGAAGCATGTAAATCTATGAGCATGCCACACAATATGCACATACAGTAGGATTTGTTGTTTACATGTGAATTATACATATGATAGCCTTTGCCTCTATCAATTATTGGCCTGCCTTCTTTACCGAAGTTGGTAGGTCGGTATTGCTGGCCTTTTTCTTTTCCTTTTTTTGTGAGGGAGGCGGGCACATGTTGGGCACAGTTGCACCAGCTGTATGGGTGCATTACATGTTGCGCAACATGTTGACAGGCATTTACCCAACGATACCCCCAATTGACTTGCCAAGGTATCCCCGACCCTGTTAGGCTGTGTAAATTGGGGGGGGGGGGAACTTGAGGCAATGTTGTTTTTGTTTTGGTGTCCGAAGGTAAATGTTGTTGTTGGAAGCAGGCCAATATATATATATATATATTATGTGTGTGTGTTTGTCTGTATAAATATATATATATATATACACATTGTTTTATTTACATAAGTTCGAAAATTCCACATGTTGAAGCATGCTACTTTATTTTGCATATGCCAAGGCGAGAAGCACAGCCTCGGCGGGCTGGGGGGCACGTGCGTGCTTCGGGGCTGCGTCCCAAAGAAGCTGCTCATCTACGGGTCTGAGGTGCCGGGCCAGGCGCTCTGAATTCGGAATGGTTCACTGGGAAAAGGTGGGGAACATAGGGGGGGCCTTTTGGAATCAATATGGGCCCTGGGCAAATGGAATCAACCCCATCTAAACCAATGCCACCTATTTCTAACCAAGCTAACCTTGAGAGGACATCTACTATACATGGACGAAATCCATTTTGCACCACTCTGAAACCATGGTTTTACCATTGTTTGTTGGCATTTACAGGCGAATCCTCCTCCCAGGGTTTCCCAGGTGGTGCAGGATTTGGTGCATGCACAGTAGATGTCCTCTTAAGGTTAGTTTGGTTAGAAATAGGTGGCACTGGTTTAGATGGTTTTTATGCCATTTTCCAGGGGCAGCTATTGATTCCAAAAGGCCACCTATGGCAGGGAACCCTCGGAACCCTTCGCAATTGAAATTTGAGGGTGGGAATAGCACTTGAGATTGCCCGATGCCCAAGGGTGTGCTTTCATGACTCATGGAATAAATCTGCGCTGGAAGGGGCCTCTCCAAACAGAGTTTTCTCTACATGGTTTTCAAGTTTCACGTTTGTTTCACGGGGGGGAAGGCTTTGATGTTTGGTTTTACATGCGAGCTGCACGCTCATTGTGGGACCTTGTCGTCAGCAGAACAAATTCGTATCAAGTATTCCTGGAGCCTCAGAGCCCACAGCACGTTCCCCAAATCTGCCCACTAAGTAGTGTTGAGTCTTTAGAATTATACCTTTCCCAGATTGAAGTGTCGCTGCCCTTGGCGGAAAGCTTATTTTGATAACTTGATGCTAGCGGAGTGCCACGAGTCGGCCAAGGTACTCTCCTGCAAATGTATTTTTACTTGGGGAAGCAGCATGATGCCATTTGTAGACTTGTGTTCTTCTTGGAATGGAGCACCTTTTTGAGGTGAATCCTCCTTTTTGCGTTTATTCATTCATTTCGACAGGACCGGGAAGCCCTCTCCGACTCGGTTTTTTTCTGGATTTACCCTACATGGATTCTAACTTCCAATAAACGGGCCCTAGCATTCCATACACGTGATGGTCATACCAGAGGACACCCATTTGCTGCCGGTGAAGTTGGCAAACTTGCTTTCTGGCAATTTGTTTGGGCTTCGGACCCCAAAGCTCTTTTTTCCGACCGTGGCTTTGCAGCATCAGCACTTCAGCAGGTCGAGGATGGCCGGGGCTACGGCTGGGCTGTTGGCAGACTGCGACTCAGCTGGGCCCAGCTGATGCGGGCGAAGGACAGAAGGAGCCCTTTGGACTTCTAGCCTGCTCTAGCAATCCACCCTCCACGCGCTTGCATGTTGGCCTGGACAATGGCCCAGCTAGGGGGTTTGTGACACCAATTATTTTGCCCCTCCACTTTTGGTGAGGGGATGCCTGCATAAAACCAATCCGAGAGCAACTTGCTTTGTACCATAGTGCACCTGGTGGAAATGCTGAACAAATACAAACCTGCCCATTCTATAGGAGAACTTGGTTCATTACACGAGCACCAAGGATTGAGACTTTCCCGCCCCTCAAACTGGGATCCATCTTCCCCTTTGTCCTGCCAACCTCATGAATTTCCTTTGCCGGGCAATGTTTACAGGGAAAAGTGGGAAGCCCTTGGACCATAGGCCCGTCCGTCCGCCTCGTACCCCTCGAGGACGCCGAAGTCCGGCGCCTCAGCGGAAAGTATCGGGAGCTCTTGGATGCCTCCAAGGCCGATGCATCCGAGAGGTCGGTTAAAGTAGATGGGAGTTTGATATCCTTTTTGAGGGTGCCCTTCTTGTGTTGGTCTCTTCTGGAGATCCAGGTGGGAAACCAACCATTTTGACAGCGCGGTTTCCTTGGGCAAGCAAAGGGGGTATGACATCTTGAGGGAAATGCCGGCATCCATTGGCTCGCCTGGTTAGTACCCGGGTGCAGTGAGGTCCTGTCTTCCCGGTTGCGCCTTATGAATCAGGGGTCAGGAGTCGGAATCCTAGTACGCGTTGGAGTATCCACCCGTTTGCTTTGGCACCGATACTCATGCAGCGCCAGAGTGGTTGGCTAGCGCTCGCGTACGTGTTGTGAA
Source organism: Effrenium voratum (assembly GCA_963377175.1). Taxonomy (NCBI): domain Eukaryota; class Dinophyceae; order Suessiales; family Symbiodiniaceae; genus Effrenium; species Effrenium voratum. The sequence continues at coordinate 369,659 of CAUJNA010003343.1, forward strand.
TTGTAGCATTGCCAGCGGTCCGGTATCCCTCCTTTGCTGATCTGGATTGATTAAGGGTTGCAAGCCCCTTTTTTGGTGTTGCAACATGTCAACCTCATTTGCCCACAGCGAATCAATCTGAAACCGCCTTTATTTTGAATCCGGTTTTCGGTATGTTTTAGTCAGCAATTAAGCATTGTGATCAACCCCATACAAGTTGTCCCTTTCCTGCCGGGGTCACTGGGCGAGCCTCGCTTGGCAATTTGCCAGGTGGAGGTCTTCCAGGGCTACGCGCGGATCCTGGACTCTCACACCGTGGAAGTGGGGGGCCGCCGCGTCACCGCCAGGCGTGACCGACCGAGTCTTCAATGGCTCCAATCTGCAGAGGTTTTGCCTGGAAGCGGGGCTTGCGAGATGTGCGCAGAAAAATATAGATGCAACAGGGGATCGTTTGGGAGACTGCGCTGAGAACCGTCGCCAAGAGATTGCGCTGAAAGATGTCACTTCAGAGATTGCGCTCAGTCATGCCACCAAGGGATTACACAGAGGCAGAACTACGAGAGGGACTGCTCAGATAGGCTGCTCAGATAGGAGAACTTGCTCTGGAAGGCTTGCGCCTGAAGATGCTAGAAAACTTGCTCCAGAAGAGCAAAACAAAGAAGCATGCAACCCTTCGCTGGCCGCGGTCGGCGCTCTATGTGGAGCACGCAAATTGCCAGCAGGAGGTTGCAACATTCACAGAAATCCCATTCCATGGGAGGTCACCATTACCGTAGCTACAATAGTTGTCAGGTGCTGTGTTTTGGTGCATTGCATGGTTGGCAACTACCGTACCTGCAAGCTGTTCGACCATTTATTTTTTGAGATTGCTTATTGTATTCTGGAGTTGTTGCTTTAATTTGTTTCAGCTCCACCTTGGCTGATGTTTTTCCCAATGTAAACACCCCTGTTACAGGTTCAAATAAAGTTGGGTTGGGTTGGACCCTAAGATAAGTCATCTATGAATTTTTGTCCAACCCCCTTTAAACGACAACCAACCACCCTTCGGGTTCCTTGATTTCGGCTCGTTCCATTTCGCCAGGTACATTTGCGTGGCCACGGGCAGCCGCGCGGTGCTTCCAGAGATCCCAGGGAAAAGCTTTGCCATCACCAGCGGCTCGGATGGGCTTGGAATGAGGAGAATTTGCAGGAAGCATAGCTGTGTTTCCTGAAACTGGGAACCATGTTGCTTTTCTTCTTTTTGTTTGGGGGAGGGGGGGGGGTTGGCGTTCTCAAAATCGGGTGTTTCCTAAAGCTGAATTGTGTTTTCACAAATGCACCAGGAAGCCAGTGTTGAATAGACAGGTGTTGCGTTAGCAAGGGCAAACAGGTGTTTGTTCTCATTGCCCGATGTTTGGCTGAGTAGCGTCCAAAAGTGCCCCGACTTCAAATACACTCTCGGGTTGCAGGCAGGGCTTTGTGTGGAATTGGTGCCTTTTGGAAAGGCCAACCAGTAGTAGTACACAAGTTGCATGTAGTTTCATGTAGTTTCTGATTGCCTTGACAATTTGAAGTGCGCTGGCTTCCCTTTTGAAGGTTTCCGAGGTTCAAGCAACAGGGTACCTATGTGCGGCTGGTGTCCCGTACTCTTTTGGGGTTCCTCAGCAAGCTTCGGGGGACCGCCTTGGGGCTCCGCATGGTTTCGGCTGAGGCGACGAGGCTTTGACCCTACGACGCCGGCCCAAGCGCATCGTCATCGTGGGCGGCGGGTACATCGCGGTGGAGTTCGCCAGCCTTCTTCGCGGGCTCGGCTCGGAGGCCCTGCGAGCGGCGAGAGCTGTTCGGTGACTACCATAACGCGGTTCATGGCCAGCCAGCCAGCCAGTACCACAGGATTCGCCCACCATTCCAATATCAACCCCCCGGTGATTTTAACAAACGAGGTTTGAGGAGTTGATGAAACGTGGTAAATCGGAACTCCCACACCTCTGTCACGGAAGGACCCAAGGGAACTCGAGAACCGGGCTGGCTTGAGTCCAGGGTTCCGGGTTTCTGGCCTCATCCCCCCCCCCCAAAGTTTCACAGGAAGCTCAACACATTGGCAACCGATGGTGATGTTCAGGCCGCACAATCACGTTTTGGTCTACGAAAAGGAGAGGCCTATTCGGAGCCGCTTTAGCCAACCTGCGTGTGCACGAGGTATGAACCGGGGGAAGCCTTGTAACTCACCAGTGCCAGCGCAGCGAGGTGCACTTGGTCTTCCGTGCCGCTGACCCTCTGCGGGGCTTCGACGAAGATCTGCGACGGCAGCTGCACGAGGCGCTGAAAGCGCGGGGGATCCACCTGCACGCGGGGGAGCGCCCTCAGAGGCTGCGATTTTGTCGAAACTGGTTTGGGCCGTTGTGCGCCCGCCCCCGTCCCCCCCTTTTCCATTGAGGGGTGCCTCAATGTCTGAGTTCTGACCTCCAAAGTGGCACTGGAACCTGCCACTTGGCCGTTCTTCAGGGGGAAATCCAGTTGCCCCGCAAATATGTTTCCTACATTAGAAGAACGCCGACACCTGCCCTGAAACGGGATCGTTGAACTGTTGGACGCATTCGCACGTGGGATTGAACTTGAACAGGCAGTTGCAACATGTGTTTGAACAACTAGTCAGCATAGTCCCCTTCCATTACAGGACACCTGTATGACATGGTTCATGCAGCCAGTGTCCAAAAATGTATGCGGGTTGGCCCAGCCCTTCTAGGCTCAGCACGGGCTGGCGGGGCAAAACCTTCTGGACAGACAAAGGGACAGTCTTGCACGCAGATGAGGTGATGTTTGCCACCGGGCGAGCACCCAACACTGAAGATTTGGGATTGGAAGAGGCTGGTGTGAGCCTGGGGGAGGATGGGCGGATCCTGGTGGATGAGTTCAGCCGAAGCAATATTCCTTCAATTTTCGCCATTGGCGATGTGACGGCCCGCAAATGCCTCACGCCAGTGGCACTCATGGAGGCTGTGGCCTTGGCAGAGACGCTCTTTGGACAGCCCGCAGCTCCTGGGTACGATGGTGTGCCCAGTGCTGTGTTCAGTCAGCCGCCCATTGCCACTTGCGGGCTAACGGAAGAGCAGGCGGCTGAGAAGTATGGTGGGGTTGATGTGTTTCTTAGTAAGTTCAAGCCGCTGAAACACACAATGCCTACCGGCCGGGGAGCACAGGAGATGTATTTCATCAAAGTGCTGGTGGCGAATAGGGGCCGCAGCGCGGGGCAGGTGGTGGGTGTGCACATGGTGGGGGAAGACGCGCCGGAGATCATGCAAGGCCTGGCCATTGCATTGAAAGCTGGCGCCAGCAAGGCCGACTTTGACGCCACGGTGGGGATCCACCCCACCGCGGCAGAGGAGCTGTGCACCTTGCGACAGAAGGCTAGGAGCACCAGCAAAAAGATGGATGCGGCCGCGCCTGGGGACCGAGACACAGTTCTCCGGATGCGTTGCGAGAAATCACCTATCTTACGTGCGTGTCAGTGTCTGTTTGGGTGCTGCTATGGCGCACTTCGGGTCCCCTTCGAACCAGACACTTGGGAGTGACAAAATGCAACGTTCTAGTACTGAAATGAATCATTTGGCCCGTTTGGCGCAACTCGAGCCTTTTGTTCGGAGGACGGCGGCCGGGGGCCACCTTCTGAAGCGCCGCCCGGGGCTCAAATTCGCCAGCTATACCCGAATTTGTTTGCAAACTTCTTGGTGCTGGTTCAAGCTTGGCACCCCCCCCCCCCACAAAAAAAAACAAAACACCTGCCTTGGCAAAAAGACCTCTCGCCAAGCCGAGGCCCGAGGCGCGGTGGTCCTTCTTCGATGGCAAGGAGAGCGGCTGGAAGGAGGCTGGAAACCGGGACAGCTTCGTTCTCGCGTGCAGGGCACCTTTCCCGCCAGAGATTTCTCCGGCGAGCTTGGAATTGGAACCCTTTGAATCAACTTCGTGGGGCTGTTGAGACTTGCCCATGTCTGCAAGAAGGACAATGAAGAGAGACATGGAGAAGAGAGAGATAAACAGACAAAGACTTTCTTCAAGCGAGGCGCGCGCGGTGTTTCGGTTTGCCCATCCGCCAGGATGCCGCAGTCCAGTGCAGAGCCGTTGAGCTCAAGGAGAAGAAGGCTGTGGAGAGCGGGCCGTTTCTTCGATGGGTTGCTGTTGATGGGCCGTGGCACGCCCAAGTGAAGCGGACAAACGCGACAAACGTCTCCAAGAGCGGCTTTCTTCTCTGAAAGCGAACGCGGGCCCAAGAAATATAGCCTGTGGAGCAACCTTCCTTTCGGGGTGCCCACCCACTCAAGGCAACAAGCGCAACACCTTGCAAATCCATAGGCCATGGGCGCCTAAACCCTCCAAGCAATGGCAGACATCCCTGGTTTCCCACGGGGGCAAGGTGCAAGCTGGTTCGCGCTGATCGTTTGAAAGTTGGTGCGGCACAGGCGCGGCCCGAGGCGAAGCCCAGACAGGAGGAGCTGACGGCCCTGGCCGCTTTAGCTGGCCCCATCGCTACGCTGCGTGGTTGCCGGCTGTGTGTCCTAAATTGGGGACCCCGGTTCGGGTGAGCCAGCCACCCTTTGCTCAAAAATCCGATTCTGATGTTAGGAAAGACTCGATGATGGGGAAGCTTCAATTCCCAAGAGGGATTTAGCTTGCAAGCCTTGGCTGCGAGGAGGCTTCAGCCGTGCAGGAGCCAAGCAAAAGATGCTGCCATCGGTTGCGTGAGCGGTCTAAACTTGGCTGATGCCCGTCATGTCAAACAACACTGCCACTGGATTCGGTATGGCACCAAACGTTTGGAGGGGGCCTTTTGACACATGCCCAAGAGCAGGTTTTATGTTCTGCTACATACAGTAGCTAGGAGATTCAAGATTCTTGACCCACCTGTGCATGCAGAGAGAAGAGTGAGGTTGGGTCTTGTAGCACATTGGCACGCACTTTCAGAATGTCCGTCAGTTTGCAGCCCCAGAGTGGGCTCTCGGTATGTCGGTTTTTCTCTTGCAGGAGGAGATCAGCTCAGACTCTGCAAGGCGCCTCAGAGGTTTGCCCAGTGACCGAGGTCTGAATCAAGCATAAGCATTTGGCCTGTTTCCAAACAAGGAGTTTCCGTCGGACAGGTTGTCGCGGTGTGAGCTTGTGCTGCTTCAAGACTCCCACAACTCACCTTTGCCACCCTTGGAGGAAACCAAGGTGCTATTTGCTATTTGTTTTTTGTTTTTTCGATCTGGCTGTTTCAAGCCGTTTAAGCCGCCTCCATCAAGGACAGCAGCAGTAGCAGCAGCGGCAAAGAGGGCGATGACAATGAGGCGGACGGCCCGAGTTGCGCGATGTCAAGAAAGCCCTTATGATTCATGTGGGTCCATGTGGCACAGTGGCAGAAGCAAAAGATTGTACTCCCCAACGCTGGCCTCGTTCAGGCTCTGCTTGAGGTTTTGTACCTGGCGAGGGGAGTAGGGTACACACATGTTTGGTGCGCGGCAGGGGGTTCGATTCCCCTCCCACCTGCTGCCGTTACACACTGTCCGCACACTTGCTGCTTTGCTGCTTGTTTAGACTTGCTAGTTCGATGGGGCTGGACTGGTTCCTCGCGGAACCCAAAGATCATTTTCAACTGGAATCTCCTTTCGGGCCCCTTTTGGGTTTGATGTTGATGGGCAGGGCATGTCACTTACCCAGCAACTCCCTCAGCAAGCCACGCCAGATCCGTTGCCAGGAATCTGGGGGGGAGACGGCCAGTGAAGCGGCGCCCGCACCTTCGGCAGCGCCCGGCGGTGTCAGCCTCAGATGCAGAGCTTCTTGGACCCTTGTTTCGTTTTGCTCCTTAAGTCAATCTGAGTGTCAATCCAAGGGGCTAGGAATGCAATGGGCTAGCAATGCGCTGCATTCTTCTAAGTACTTCAAAGTACTACTAAGTGCTACTACTACTACTACTACTACTACTACTACTACTACTACTACTACTACTACTACTACTAAGTGCTGCTACTACTGCTGCTGCTGCTACTACTACTGCTGGTGCTGCTGCTACTACTGCTGCTGCTGCTGCTGCTGCTACTACTACTACCACTGTACAACAACTGCAACTGCCCATCCGCTGCAACTACAACTACAGCTTTTGCTGCAGCAACAACAGCAACAACAGCAGCAACACAAGCAGAGATAGGGCAAATGGATGGCTGCATGTTCGATTTCAGTTGTGTATGCGTAAAGCGCTCTCGTTGGGCCCCCTTTCGCAGTTCTTTTGGCCCTGCCCATTCTACCCATATATGAGAACCAAAATCAACAGCCTTGATCCCGGCTGAATGCCTGAAACAAGCAGCCTGCAGGTGTCCAACTGGCTTTGACTCATTCCCATCTCTTGGCTGTGCTTCGCGCAAAGCTTTTGCCGCCAAGTTGCTGCCAAGCTGCTGGGGCGAGGCGGTTTGAGCCCGTGCATGTGGTTCTGCGCCTCTTTACATCAAGCTGTTGGGAGCTGGGTGGGGCAGACGCCTTCAGGAGCTCATGGTTCAGAAACGGAAGGCCTTTTAGCTGCAAGTGCCAGGATCCCAGGCGCGCCCCCGCGCCTGCGCCAAGATGCTGGCGCGCAGGGGCCTCAATGAAAGCCACTCCGGACCAAAGTTCCGAGGTTTATTTTAGTTTGGGGACCCTTTGGTTGGCATGAGCACGCAGGCTAATTACCCTTGATTGCAGTACAGGTTCATCTTTCCGGGATTGTCACGCTTCAGTTTGCCGACGCTGTTGTTTAGGTTCATTGACCAAGAGGGACCCGGGTTGGCCCGCGCACTTTTGTTTCCTTCGGTGGATTGTTCACAGTTTTTTTTGGCACTGGGTCGATTTGTTTGATGGAATGGAGATCATGGCTCATGAGACCCACCTCTTGGTTTGTGAGGCCAGGGCCCACCGGCTTCCTGAGGTGCGGGCCTCCGGTGCCCCTGTCACTTCTCCTACCGGAGCGAATGCCCAGGGGGCCCAGGCCAGGGGCCTCAAATGGGCCGGCGCAGGGCTGGCACGCCACACAAATGGCACTTCCTGGGGTTGGGGTCGTTGGCATGGGCACGCTTCAGCCTTCAAAGCCATCCTGAGATGGCCTTGCCTGTTCGCACCCCCAGACGGTATCCAGACATGAAAGGCAAGGAGCCCCAAACCACTGCTTGTTTGGGCGTTTGTCTTTGGCTGTCCTGGAACGGCAGATTTGTTGTTTGCATCACCGATTGGCCTGCCATTGCCAGCAAGCAGCAGAAACTAATGCGGGTGAACGGTGGTCTTGTGCGGTTTGCCACCAAGGTCGGGGATAGTTCCGTTCACCGCTTGCTTGTACAAAAGGGAATGCATTATCTTTTTTGCTAGTGCCCGTCTTGTCAAGCAGACTTGCTGCCTTCAAGTCGGGGGCAATTTGTGTCAGACTCTTGGGGGCTTAAGTTCAGCATAGGAGGGGGCTTTCTCAAGGTAGCTTGCCGGGTTTCTCTGGAAAATCTGGGCGCAAGCTCGAAAAGTCTGCAGAGTTTGAGGTGCCCGCGGTGCATCCTGAGTGGCCTCAGCAGGCGCGCCAACTGGCTGCAGTAAAGCAAGAAGCATGGCAAAGCAAGCATGAGTCATGAGGAATAAGCGACAATCTTCATGCACGACAGCTCAAATTTTGTGCTTGACTTGATCCGGTCCTGACGTGACATGGCAACTCAGTGTCTCTTCAAGATCTATTTGTCCATTTGGCTTTGACATGATCGTGACACTTGCTGACTGCCGCAGGCCTCTTGGGCAAATCCGGGCAGTTTCTTTGGAGACTTTGGAGGTGTCAGCGAGCTTGAACCCCCGAGAGCGCCTCACGTGCGCACAAGTCGTGGATGAATGTGGAGGGTTGACACAAAACACGGCTCTCTCTTTTTGTGGAATCCCCATTGGCTGCGATATGCTGCGATACACACGTCACACACAAAGCCCAACACGGGCCAAAGCTGACTTTCAGCTTTTGGCAACCCTCCGATGTGGTGTGCCTGCCAACGAGACGTAAGTCAAATGATGAAGTGACCGCCAACCCGCCACGCAAGAAAAGGCCGCGTGAGACTGCAGGCTTCGCTCCTGGGAAATTGGCCAATCTTTGGTTTTGAGTTCAATGCCCCTGGCCAAATCCCCAACGTGTTAACAATTAGACTTGGGGGAAGAGGGCGCCCCCTGGATTTGATGCGTGGAAGTGCGACCCCCCCCCTTCCTCACCCCTTTTGAGGGTAGGGTGACATGTGGCAGTGGAGAATTTTGACTCGCCCTTCCGCGGCCTTTTAGCTAGGCCAGGGACCGCAGGCAAGCCCAGACGGGCTCGGTCTGACTTGGCCATGGGCCGCAGCCTTGGTCCGCGCGATTTGGGGCGACCGGTTCGTCAGCCCTTCGCCAAACGGCCGCTCTGGTTGTTCGGCATCACCCAGGCTCTGATGACAGAGCCAAGAAAAAGACCAAAACAGCTGCCGCCGTCGCGCGGGCCTCGGCTTTTTGGGTTGCCGTGGTGCGGCTTCCTCTCAACATGCAACATGTTTGCAGGACGATGTGCTGGGTGGGTCTTGGCCTCAGAACTTCTGTGAACAGCTCACAACGCCCCACATCTGCAGAATCAGTAGCAACTGCAAACCCAACAAGCCGTAAGCCCCCTGCCAGAACTGCCTAACAATTGGAGTTGTTAGGCAGTTCTGGCAGGGGGAAAAACAGAACGGAGCACCGGGTGCGTTCGGAGGCTTTACGACTTCCTCCCACCGCCGGATCCCGTCAAGGACGAGGCCGCAAAGGCCGCTGCTGTCCGGTGCCCAGGAAAGAGGAGGTGGCGAGGGCCAGTGCAGCAGACTGGGCGCAAAACAACCGTTTTGCTTCTTTGAAAGGACGATTGACACGGTGGTGGGCTTTCACTTTCCCGGCTCCCCCTGAGAATCCAGCAGGAGATGGCCGCAATAAACGAGCTTGCTCAAGTCAGGCTTTGAAGTACTTTCTAAATGCTGCCGAATCAAGACGAAGGTATTTGTCCTTAGATTATGTTTCATGGTGCTTCTTTGAATACCGAAGAAACACGGGAGAGTTCTCATGCGGATGCATTGCCACATTGCCATAATAGCGTTGGCTGCATGCACACCCAGTTTCCACGTCATCTGACGGCTCAGCCACAAGCGCAAAGGTCAAGAATCATCTTTCGAGACCCGCGCTTCCTCCTGCGGACAAGACAAGGCTCCGGCAAGTCAGTTCAGCCACGTGCGTCAGCTGACGGTACAGCGTGCCGTCATGTGATTTGCAAGAGACGGAACATGCACTCCTTGAGCTGATGTATGTTTGAGCTTCCTTTGCCCACGAGCTCGTGCCAATTGTTTCGTAGAATTTGCGGACCTCGCAGGGTGATCTTCCTGGATGTGGATGGGGTGATCCTGCCAGCTGGTGCCGCAAGGGGTTGATCCAGACTTTGCGTGGGCTGAAGGGTTCGCCTTCCTCTCGAAATCATGGACCCTGCAAGTTTAGAGTCTGAGGCGATTGGAAGGGGGGGACGTTTGGGGAGCCCCTCCCCCTAGGGCAAATTCTGCAGGCTCCATCGACATGATTGTCGTGGACGGCGTGACTCTCCCTGCCAAGAGCCATGCCCCATCCCTGGAAGGGCCGCGCGAGGGCCGCCGATTGGCACGTACTGTGGCAAAATATGGAGGCTTGGCATGCTCTCCCAGTGACAAGCCAAGCAAGGCCTCTGCACTCTCGTGATTTAACTTGGCTAGAATTGCATGTTGTGTGCGAATGATCCACTCATGCCCCTTCAGGAGGTATAAGTCTTTTTCCTCAAGGCTTCAACAAAGCCATGCTTGACTGCACGGTGATTGAGAGGGAAGTTGTTTTAATCTCCGGAAAAAAGCAATGAGTGAAGGGAAAGGGCAAAGATGTGATCCAACATATTGCCGTTCCGACGAGCTCATTGCGATAACTAGTTTAAGCGTTTGAGATCAAGCAAAGATGATGCCGGCCTCTGGAGGTTGGATTCGTGGCTTGGGGATGTGACCCCCCGGTTCTTGCAGCGAGCAAATGGGGAAAGGAACACCTCCAAATCACTGGGCTCCAAATCGCCAAGATGGCTTCTGAAAGAACGGACGAACCTTTGGACCTTGGCGCGCGCTACGCGTTGCGGTATTTTCTGCCTAGATCCATTTGAATTCACGGAGTAATGGCCCCAGGCCCTGGAAACGTTGGCCTGTGATGTTCAGGCTCTTTTGGCTCAGATGCGCATTCCCTGTTGTTTAGTTCCCTTCTGGATCCTTCTAGTGTTCCACTTGGTTTCGACAATTCTCTCCTAATGAGCATCGTCAGGTTCCTGTGCGTTTGCTTTCTGGGGGCGTGCCCTTGCCCTTTGAACCCAGTCGCTTGATTTGGTATGGGTCAAAATTAAAGCACCAGGGGACCGCAGGTTTTAGTCCTTGGTTCCATTTACTAGGGTTCCAAAATGGATACCCACTTTTGACCCACAGCCATTTCCTGTTGGTTTCCTCTGGGCAAGTTGAGGTGAAAGAGAGCGACTTCTCTGCACAAGCCCTGGGCAGCCTGCGCGCCGTAGCGGACTCAGAAGAGAAGATTACGCTGTCACAGTGAACTGGCAGGGAACAAGAGGGTCCTGCCAAAGGGGGTCCCTCGATCCACAACTGTTTATGCAAATGCCGCGGTGCAGCACCAATTAGATGAGCGTGTTTGGGGTGACAGGGCGACCACCCCCTGCTCCGCCCATGGAAGCCCGGCGGACTGTGTTTTCCTACCACGCAGCGGGGAACGCTACAACATTAGAGCTCCTGGATGGAACCTGATCGACTTTCCGGGAAGATTTGCAGGCAGTCGACCAGACCCATGCGTGTTGGTCGTGTTTAGGTCATGCTCCTCTAGATTGTCTAGTGGCTTTGTTTGATTTCCTCGCGGGAGTGAGTATCGTTTGACAAGTGGCAATGGAGCGTGAATTGAATGCTTCAATCAACCCTGATGAAATCACAATGTGAAAGCAGCACAAAGACAGACAAAGGTGAATGAGTCCCCTGTGGCTGTGATCAGGCATCGTTTTTGCTGTCCTTGATGCACCATTGGTCAATGAGGTGTACGTGCATGCATGGTGTCAATGCATACACATTTGTGGTGAATGCAAGTTTTAGTTTTAAATGTCATTCTTCTGCTTGAAGCTCTACACTCGCAACAGTGGCTTCAAACACGGCAAGGACATCAAAGGCTTGCAATTTCCCATGGCCTCGCCAGCAAAGAGAAAACTTGCACTTGGCGAATCATATCCGGTTCCTGTCCGACTTGGTACACCACAGAGCAGGACAGAGCAGTTGACTGGTTTTCAATGAATTCGCTCCGCCCGCAGATTGTCCAGCAGACTGGCGCAACCATAGTTTTGTCCTCCGAGTGGAGGCCGGGCTTTGAGAGGCTGCGGGGATTGCGGGTTGCAGGGGGGGTTGTGGGGATTGGGCTGCATTTTGCCGTGGCATGCATTTTCTTTCACAAAAAGGCCACCAAAAGTGCAAAATCATGCGTCTACGCCACCAAACGTGTGGCAAGCCAAGCAGCCCCAGAAGTCAAGTACCCTTTCTACTCGCTATACTTTAGCTGCTTCCGCTTGGCGTGCAACTCTCGGGCTTTCCTTCGCACTTCAGTCGCCCCATGTTGCTCCACACCACCCACACCAAGCCGGTTTCGGATGGCAGGCGAGGGGAGGACTTGAAGTCCTCCATCAACGCCGTGCTGAAAAGCCAGGACCCGGCCATGGCACCGGCAGCTCATGTCCCAGATTTGCGGCACGGAAAACCACCCAGCTTTGCAGAAAGTATGTGCAGCGTCGTGCAGGTGACGCAAAGATGCATGCTTGCCTTTGCAGGATATCCCCTACATCCGGGATGCCACGCCTATTTTCCAGCCCAGGACTGTAGCTTGCATGCTGTCATGAATGAATGGTGTCATGACACTGTGTCCTTTGGGGTGGTTTACCCAGGTTGGCAGGGACACGCTCCGCACAACATGCTCAACCCACTTTGGTGATAGCGTGGATGCCAGCCTGAATATGTTCATCCAAAAAACAGTGGTCAGTCGGAGGGGGACACGTGAATGATCCACTCGGCAAAACGCTGGCATGTTCTGCTTGCGGCGCAGGCCAGAACTTCAGAAGGTCCAAGCCGCATGAGAAGTGTTTGCTTGTCCATTTCTGGACGCAAGCACTTTGCTTTTGCTTGTGCATGGTATCATGGGATCGAGCTGGGATATTTGTTGGAACTATTTACGAGGTTGGCACTTGGTCAAACCATCGGTTTTCAGCATGGCCCCTTGTACATGAGCGTTTTGGCAGAAAGTCAGCTGCTCCGAGCATGCCCCCGCTGGCGACAGGTGAACGTCATTCACGCCTGGTGCGAACGACGTGCCAGAGAAATAGGCAAGTGGCTCAAGGAGAGCTTCCCAGGAGGTTTGTCCTTGCGAGATACTTGGCTCGTTGCTCAGAAGATGAGCCTCCCTCCAAGAATCAAGGAAGTCCTCAAGATTTTGACCATTACAATGGCGGCAGCCTTCCAGCCCATTTTATCAGGCTCCGTGATTGTAGAAGGGGCCCAGTGCTGGCAACCCTGATTGATAGGGAGCCTGCTCGTTGGTAGGGAGCCTTTTGCCAAAGAAAGAGATTGGATTGCCGCTAGAGTGGGTGCCACGAACCAGCCAACCAACCAACCAACCCCACCCAACCCCACCCAACCCCACCAACCCACCAACCAACCAACCAACCAGCCAGCCAGCCAACCAACCAACCAACCAACCAATCAACCACCCAAACCCAACCAATCAATCACTTAACCCCACCCAACACCACCCACCAACCAGCCAACCATCCAACCAACCACCCAGAGCCATCTAACCTTGCACTTTTTGGGAGGGCTCAGTTGTGAGGTGGTACTTCTAGGCATTTGGGATTCCTGGGTTCGCATATTTTCCTTGGGAAATTCATCAGGCAAAGCAAGCTGTTTTAGCTGCTGCATCTTATGCTTGCTGCAACCGGCAAAATTGAAACATGCAAGCGGCAAGCGACGTGCCACAGGATCATCCTGAAGTTACCTCATGGGTTGCCTTGGACGATCTCGACTTCGACTGGGCTGATGCCCTGAGACAAGCTGGTCCGATGCCTCACTGTCGATATCTGTCGCGAGTTGCACATCGCACGTGGATGCTTTCAGCTTCTCCTGCTTTGTCGCAGGGACGCCATGGATGAAAATTCGATCCGTGCACACCGACGATAGAATTTGCCTCACTGATGTGGGGAGCTCGATGCTGCATTTCGATGCTGTCTGCGGCCCTCGCATGAACTTTGCAGTGCTTTGCGCTTCAGGAAGGTGCTCAGGAAGCTGTCCGAATCCTGTTTTACCCACCCCCGGATCCGAAGGCGCTTTCGCATTCAAGAAGCCGCTCGGCAGAAACGTGCTCGCTTGGGAGGTGATCCCCCGCGCGGTCTTCACTCAGGCTGCCAGCCAGCCAGTGGCCCAGCATTTGAAGCCGAAGCAAGTTGGAAGGAAAGTATTGCCTGGCATTTCAAGACGTATTCGCCCCCTTTCAAACTTTCCCAGGTTTCCTTAACATACTATAGTGTTTCTATAGCTTGTCAAAACGAGCTTGGGGATGTCGCCTTCCTCGTGCAGCCGCCCACCAAAAGGATTTGTAGTCTAATTAGGCACATCATGTAGAAGTTATCAGATCATTTCCCTCAAAAGCACAAAGAGCTGCAAGTGCCCTGGACGTTGACGTTTTCCCAGCTTGTTGACAGGTTCTTTTTTGAGACAGGCGACTCAGAGAAGAGCCATCAGTGCCCAAACAAGACCACGGCTTGGACGTAGTGGACAACGGGAAACCGCGGGGAAGGGCGCGTTTCTGCCTTGCCCTTCGCGGCCGAAGGAATGGAAAGATGCTGGCCAGCACTGAGGCTCGCAGGGCGTGTTGCCTGGCGAAGAAGCACACGAGATAGAGATAGAGAGAGCGAGAGAAGCGTTCTTCAAGAAGAGGGGACGCCTAAAACCAGGTTTACTTTTGATTTCAAAAGGACCCGTTGTTTAGGCACCCTCCATGCATGTGCCACAGTCAACCAACAATCATGGACGTTGAGAATGGCAACCATTGTCTTGAAGAGGTCAACCGTCATCGAGTTGGCATAGCGTGGGATGTCTCATTCCGGCTTGCGGATCCCAGGGCACAACTTGAGGGAGGTGCAGCTTCTTTTCTGCCAGGATTCTGGTCCAGAACGGATTCGGCTTGGGTGAGAGCTTCCGCGTTGGGTGGGCATCCCAATTCGCCTTTGTTTCTTTTGCAGTGAGGGCTTGCCTCTGGGTCGTCTTCTTTGAGGGCTTTAAAGGGTGTTAACACTTTTCGAGATCCCTTTTGTTTGCCTCATCAGTGAGTTGCGAAGGTGATGTTGAGGGGGCACGGGATGCCGGCCAGTTCCTTGCCAGCATTCTCTTTGAACCGGAACCAAGACGGCTTTCACCGGAGCGGCGGGCTAATGAGGCACCAGTTGCGTGGGTCAAAAAGGAGCAGTGGCCTGCATGTTCTTGTGGCATTGTCAAGTCGTTTCAGTGGCGTGCCACGTGCCAGATCCTTGTGTTACGTGGCTGATTGAGTAAGAATCTGCCCATTCGTGGCTCAATGTAGCTCACGATTCTTCGGTTGGACGACCTTTCCAATGCCCTGACTTGGCTCAAGCAGTCTGAAGTGAGCAGCAAATCCGAACTCGAGACCTTTTCTGAGGAAACGGTTTAGCAAGCCGCTTTGCCTGTCATGTATCGGGCTGGGACCCTGGACGCTGACCTCAAACAGCTTCTCGAACAGCCAGATCTCTGAGGTATGCAGAGGATGGCTTTCAGCAAGAATTGTAGAGCTGACGAGAACAGATCTGCAGCCCTAAATAGCTGAGCAAGAGAAATGGAATCCCAGTGTAATTAGCTTGCGCAATGTGCCAAGCTGCGCTTTCCGGCTCACAAGCCATGCCCTGTCGCAGCCTGCGCGGGGGGGTTTCCTGACATGCACTTGGCGCTGTCCTGCGACAAGCTGCCAAGGGCTATTTTTCGGGAAACCATCCGCAATTGGGCACGCTTTGCCCTTGCCCAAGAGGCTTCTTCCAAGCCCCATCCCGTCTGAGGCATAGATGGAGGGGCGGCAGGGGCCCTATGACCGCGTCCCCGTGGCGATGTCATCGCCCCCTTCAGACGTGTGCCCCTTTTGCCGCTGGCCCCTAGACCGCTGGGTGCAGATCCGGCTCGGGAAGAAGCGGTGCCATGTGCTGCTTGGCCCACGTTGGCAAGAACAGACGCCGCGTTGGGTTGCTTTGATGTAGTGGGGCGATCTGGGTCCTAGGTTGATCATGGCCCATGGCCCATGAGTTTCAGCTTGCCGCTTGCCTTGCCCCTGCCAATCCAATGTGTGTCTTGGAGCACAAGTAGGGCATGATCTGGTGAGCACGGCATTCCGTCATGGCCTGTGAGAAAGTCTGGCTGTCAAAAGGGGTTGCCATGGTCATGAACTGGGCCCAGGCACATGCCAGGTGCCCAACCAAGTGTCCATTGCCGGATGCCAACACCCACAGTTACAGTGACTATGGCTTGAACGCATTAAACATGAAGCTTGTTGGCTCTTTGGCTGCTTCTTTTCAGGGTTCTTTTCTCCCTTGTCGGCCCGTGGGTCAATCATTCTGCGAGACCGCAGACATCGCGAGTCGCGAGGCTGTGCCTGGCCCAGTCCTCCCAGTCCTCGAAGGAGAAGGCCGCGGCGCGGGAGCTCTTGGAGAGGAGCCCGGGCCTGGAGAAGAAGCGCCCCGCGGCGCGGATCAGCGGGGAGGACTCCGAGCCGAGTGACCGAGTGACTGTGATCCGACGCGAGCCGACGCGAGCGGAGAAATTGAAAACGTGTGGCAGGTGGAAACCCGGCGGAAATTGAAGAGAGACTCAAAGGGGGGTTGTGTCAATTCTTGTTGCTGGTGGCTGGTTTTCGAAAAAACGGTTCGATGATTTTTTGGGGCAGGAAGCTGCATTTGACTGGCAAGGTGCAACTGTCAAGGGGGGGGGGGTGGGGGGGTGAGACTTCAATTTGGACTGACCTAATTCTTCAACTCTTTGGTTGACCACGTTGACCTCATGTGCGCGGCCCTCCAGCAACAGGTGAAGCGCCTAGAATCGTCATTTCTTCCCAAGAGGTAGCAGAATGTGCCCCCAAACGCGTGCTTCGAACTTGCACCCAGGGCAGCCTATTAGTAAAATAAAGCTTCCCGGTGTGGCGTTGGAAGTCATAGGCCCTTATTAGGTTCAGTTTGAATAGGCCACTATTTTAGAAACGTGGGGCTATAGGCGGGGGGGTGCATTTTTGTTCCCCCTGGCGAGTTAATCGGCCCAACGCCATGGCCCTGAGGCAAGCAGCCAGCATGTTGCCAGACTCAGTTGCCCGATTGAAGTAAGTTGATCTTGATATTTTGCGTTGAGGTCAAAGATGAAGAAACGATACATTTCCAACCAACCAACCAACAAACCAACCAAGTCCTTTGGGCAAGTATGGGTGGAGGAAGCTGGTTGAAGGCTGTAGGCCACCAGCTTTTCCCTCAGGAGGAGAGGACGACACAAGCAGGTGCCAGTGGAAAGGCACCCGACTGGCCTTTTCAGAGTTTGCCACCGGCGCCCGTCGCGATCTTCCATTTGGAGGTGCGCACCCATCCCTTGGCCAACTCGGTTTGGCCGCCAAGGAGCGTACCCTTTGCCACGCCCCTTGATGACCAGCGCTGCCTGGTACATGTTTTTAAGTAAGCCAGTCTCACACCACGGCAGATTGCAGATGGTTTTGCAAGGGCCTACTTGCAATGTGTATTTAACGCAATCAAACCAAACCGACACGCGTAGAAAATGCTTAAAAGAGAGCTACCTTATTGCTTTTCCGTGAGCTGTTCATGATTGTGTTTTCTTGTAAAGCCTCGTGACGAATGGCGTAACCATTTGCCCCCCCTTGGTGGAAATGGGTTGGCTCCTGTGATGTCCCTTTGAAGCGGGGGGGGGGAACGGGCGGGAACGGGGGTCTTCCAGTCCGGTCACGTCCGGAGAGACATGGCAGGGAGTCCTGGAGATTCGGATCTCCTCCAGCGGCTTGACCAGCCTCCCGCCGGAGATCGGACAGGCGAGGCAGCTGGAGACCCTTTGCCTCATCTCCAACCACCTGTCCACGCTGCCAGCAGAGGTGAGGGGAGTCGGTCGGCGAAGACGAAGAAACAAAAGAAGCAGAGTCAGGTGACTCTGTGTAGGTTTGTTTGTTTGTTTGTTTGTTGGTGCGCCTTCAAGAGTGGGCACTACCAGTTTGCTGCAGTATCACCACGGATATCATTGATGATCCGATGTTTGTACACAGTGATCAGGTGGGCCGGCTTGCCAACTTAGTTCACCTCTACTTGAACGGCAACTTCATCACGACCTTGCCGGAGGAAGTGTGTCGCCTGCCAGCTCTGACCGAGATTTGCTTGGACGCGAACCTGCTGGAGCAGGCGAGGAGCGCAGGGCAGAGGTGCGGGGCAGGCTTCAAGAAACACCCGGGCCGATAAACAGGAAGGACGGTTCCGCTCCTTCAATGAACGGGTGATTGGGCCTCATGCGCGCCTCGCGGAGCTGGCTTGAAAGGAAAGACCGCAACAACAGGCAACATTTACAGTTGGAGCTGGAGCATCCAATCCGTTTTGAAAATGTGTTCCTTCTCAAGCCAGGTAAAACAAGTCATTTCTACCCTTCCCCAAAGCTTCTGGCATGCCATCGCCTTACTCGCCGGAAGGTTCCGCCCTTCACCTCTGAGAAGCTCGTGTTGTACACGGCGCCTGCCAACAAACTCCTGGAGTTGGGCTTCAACCCCTCTTTGGAGCGGCTGGAGGTGCATGGCAACCAGCTCAGGAGGGTGTGAGAATGTGGGGAAGGGCCTGCCCCCCCCCCCCCCTTCCCCCGCCAAAACCATATGTGTACACAATATTTATATATATATATATTCATCTACTTATAATTGGTCGGCTTTTTTGTGGGCTTTTGGGTTTTTGGAGAAGCCTATGGAGAAACCCAAGGGCACCACGGCCAGGAGCTTGCAGGACTGGACGTGGAAGTCCTGCTGCAACCTGGTGACCTTGAAGGCAGGGCAGCTGAGTTTGGAGGAGTCCGGACCCATATTTGACAATCGGAGGAATGTCAGGAATCGCCATGAAACGGAACGATTTTGCACCAAACGGGGAATCGCCCCTGATGAGGTTAATTCGAAGTTGACGTCTTCAGCTATCAAAAGGCCAAGCCAAGGTGCCAAGGAGTCTTGGCCTTTTTCCATAGGCACCTTCAAAGGGGTTTGTCAAGTGGGGCTGCCGTGGGCCGCCCCTCTCCAGCTTCCAATTGGAACAGCGGTTTCAATGTGGTTTTCTCTTGCAAACAGCCCGCCAATCAAGAAGCAAACACCCCTCAAACAGGGGGGGTCTTGTTGCCACCTTTGGTGGAAACATATTTCGACCCCCTTGTAGTGAAGGATTCCTTTTTGAGGGGGTTGCCAATTTTCTCACCAAGGGGGAAAAAACACCCTGCCCTCAAACGGCCCTCCCCATTGTCAGAACTGCCGTAGGTCATGGGCAATCAGCTCACGGAGCTGCCTGAGGAGGCGCCGAGCAGCGCAGCGCCCTGCCGAATGTGCTGGTTGGGTTCGCTTGAGGGCTGCGTAGGGGTCCAAACCAGGTGGATCACGTCCAAAGTCGGCCACAGTAAAAACGAGTTGAGAATGGGGAAGTGGCTTGCATTGCATGTGCCTCTCGGGAGCCTCCCGGGGCTTGGATGAACCTTTCCCCCGATTTTGAAGGCTGGAAGGCAGATTTGATGGATCCTTGGCATTTTGGCTGCAGGGTCTTGGCCGCCGGTAGCCAGGGCCGGCCAAAGCAAGAGCGGCACTTTCCGGGTGCCGGGGTAGGGGATTCGAATCGGATCCGTGCCGATTCCCATGGCGGATGGGATGCTGCGGTCCCCGACCTTTCTGGTCGGGGCGGAGAGGCAGCGGAAGAACTTAGATGAATTCAAAAGGAGGGAGCAGCAGCTGGCAGAGGCCTACCACAAGAATAAGCCGCTCTGCTTCAATGCATGTTCCTACCAGAAGACCCACCCTGTGAAAGCGCAGAAGGGCCACAAGGACGCAGATGCGTGCTTGACGGTGCCTTTGGTGCTTGGAGTGGCGGACGGCGTGTCTCAAATCGAGGACTTCGGGATCGATGCTTCCATGCTCCCCAACGAACTGCTTCAGGTAGTGGAGCAGCTGGGCATGCATCAGCTGATCCCTGGTGCAAAGCTGACACAGGCTGCTCACCTAACCCATTGGCCGACCTTCTGACTTTGTGCGTTTTGCTTTCTTCTCAACTCCTGTGTCAAATTTTGCTTCTGGATGCGTTCATCTTTTGAGCCTGAGGCTGACACCTACCGCGGCCCAGTTTCGATGCTTAGAAGAGCCTTCGAGGCTACAGAGAGCCTTGGCTCCCTGACGGTGGTCTTGGCGGTTATGGACAACAGCACCCGCATCCATGGCAAGCTGCGCCCCGCCCAAAGCCTTTGGCCTTTGTTTCCTTGGCCTTGGTCGGACTGAGCCTTACTAAAAGGACACACACACACACACCTTCCCTTTTCCTTGGGGGGGGGGTCGGCAAAAGAAGACACACCCTTAAGGTCACCCTTATGCATTGCTCGCGAAGCCTTGCCTCAAAGGAGGGTGGCAGCATGGACACGGACAAGAACTGTCTTCCGTTCAAAGTTCCCACCCACTGGGCTTCCTTTGACCGACGTTGGGCAACCATGAAAAAGGGTTTTGCCCCGCAGGATGGCGAATACAGTTAGGGACAGCCCATTGAAGGAGCCATTTGCAGGGGAACCACTGTTCCAGTGAGGTTCCCCACAGCAACCCCAAGGGTTCCCAACAGCAACCCCAAGAGTACCCCTCCAAAAACGAGACCCAACGAGAGTCGCATGGCTTTTCCAGTTTCAGGCACCCGATGATCGCCATCATCACCGTGGGGGACTGCGAGCTCGTGGTGCTGCGCCGCGTCCAGGGCCAGCGGGCGCCGCTGGAGCTGGTCTGCCACACAGAGATGCCCCGCGGCGCGTTTGGGTCTCGTGTGCTGGTGGGGTCTGTTTCTTTCAAGGGAACCACCGTTTAAAGAGAGGGTAGGTTTTGGAGGATGTCACGGTAGTGGGTTCAGTCCGGGTTCCTTTTGTCATTCCGCCACCCTGCGTGCAAGAAACAGGGTCAATTGCCCCTCCATTGCAAAGTCACCAGGAATGTGGGGAAAGGGCCCCGACACAGACTTTGATAAAGCCTTGAACTCTGTTAAGCTACCGAGCCCAAAGCAAGCCAACTGCCAGGCCAAGGGTCTTCTATCTCCAAAGCCACGCACAGTGACGCACTGGCTACAACCGCTTGGGAAATGCTCCGAGTCCAAAACTGTGAATAAGGGGAGCTTGTTTGACTCCCCAGGTGAGCCCATCATAATTTGTCCGGAAATCTGGCTTTTGGTGCATGCTTTCCAAATCTGCACGTCCTTAAATCCCCTCCTCTCTCCATGCATTTGGTGACTTGGATTTGTGGTTTACGTCCTAGGAGGTTGTTCATCCAGCCCAGTGACCCTAGTGGGAAAAGGGAACCCTGTCATCTTGAGGTCGGTTCCATTGTTGTGGGTGCCGAACCCGCCAAACAAGAAGGGCTGCAGCAAGCATCAGCAAGCCATCGAGTCAGACTCAGGCAGCGCATCGACGGGCACGCGCAGACCCCTTTGCAGCTGGCGCGGGTGGACGACCGCATTGACCCCAACTTCCACGAGGCCAGTCTAAGGATCCCAGAGGTGGACACTTCCTAGCTGCTAAGAAGATCTAGATCCCAGATCTGGGATTTTCTTGTGGATTGCCTGGGGGCCCGCCTTATGACCTCCCAAGAGGCGGCCAATTCATCGGAATCCTTGAGAAATTACCGGGCTAAGGGGATGTCAATCGAGGTGGAAAGTCACAACCTGTGCAACGAACCAAAAGGCGTTGATCGCTTTAACCTGTGGGTGCCGCGCCCTCCAATGATGCACAGTTCCTGGAAAAAGAAGAGGGGGTTCCTCTTCAGTCCTCTTTCAAATGACGTACTCCCAAGTGCCCCTTCTGCCAGCCGCACAAGCCATCAAAATCAAATCGCAGTTTTCCAGGCATTCCCCGGACCTTGAAGGAGGTCTCGGTAAAGCAATATTCAAATGATGAATCACTGGTTTATTATTTTGGGACCTTGAAAGTAGTCAACCCTGAAACAGTTTGAGCAAGAACTTGTCAAACGGCAACCGGTAAAAGTTCTGGAGGCCCAAAAGTCATTTCCGAGGGAACCACCTTTAAAACCAAAAGGACACCGGCTGGTTGCACGCCAGGCTAGGCTGGTAACTGGGATCCACTGGCCAAGCTTTCATTTCCCTGGGATTTGGGGGAGGCAATTTTTTCGGTCAAATCTTGACTCGCGAGGCGTTGACGATCGAGGTGATTGAGCGAGGCTCTGCCGTGCACTGCGTCTCGGCCTACGAGGGGGACATTGTGATCATGGGCTCGGATGGAGTCTTTGACAACTTGTTCCTGGATGAGATCCTGGAGATGGCCAACGGAATGCTACCAGCCCAGGCTCAAAATTGCAGGGTCAGACAGAACACCAGACAACCAATCAGGAATGAGTAACTCTTAACAGATTTGAAAGGAGCGTCCCACAAAAGGAAATGAGCAGAGACGTAAGCAAAGTATCCAAACAACTAACCTCTGCCCGAAGTCCAGGGGTTGGCAGAAACAACCGCACCTTTTGTGCCACTTAAAAGTGATGTTGTGATTCTTGTGAGATCAATGTTTGAAGGGGACACAGCCTCACCCCCACCAACATGTCACCTGACAGGGGGAGACCTTTAAGAGGAAGCTTGTCCAGGCACCCTCCCACAAAAGCTTTTATGCCAGTGGGTCAACACCAATTGTACCATTTTGGGCTAGGTGCACCACCCATTTAGTCTATTTCAGTGGGGATTGGGATGTTCACTGGGGCTACGGGCTTTAGCCATATGTCATACCAAAATGGTACCTTGGCAAATGGAACCATGCAAAGACTAAAACCTGCGTAACCCCAGTTGTTTAATTTCGAGCCACTCCCATATGTCAGACTCGACGCGAAGCCCAGGGCTTCAACCAGAGCTACAGCAACGGGCCGCCGGGGTCGCACCCTGGCGCCTTCAGCGAAGCGCAGCTCAGGGCCTTGGCCACGCGGATCGTGGAGGCCTGCCACGCCAAGACGCGGCCGGGGCCGGGGGGGCAGCTGCTGGAGGCGCCTATCGGCACCTTCGCGGCAGAAGAATTTGGTGGGTGGTTCAATCGGTGGGGCTACACCTGTGGGGTGAAGCGGTGGTTTTTAGGGGTTTTTCAGGTGGTCCCCTTTTTCCGGTTCCCAGTGTGGTTTTTCGTTGTTTCTGCTTTAGAGTTGCATTCAGTTGCCTTGGGTTTCAATTGGTGGAGACCAACTTGGGTCATGTTGTTGTGCTCTTGGCTTGCTGATCCTTCCAAGCTTTTTTGTGGAGTTTGAGTTGAATTTCGGACTTGTGCAAAGGTCGGGGAGGCAAGAAGGACGACACCAGCTGCGTGGTGGCGGAGGTCACCGAATGGACCCCGGACCTGGCACGGCTGTGGACGGACAAGGGCTACGGGAAAAGCAGTGGCAGCATGTGGGACGGCATGGGCTCCTTCGGCTCCATGTTGTCCTCGTTTGTGAACCTGAACAGCTGCTGTGTGGCGTCCTACGACTCGGACGACGAGGACGTGAGGAGAGAGAGCAAAGGCACCCGCGCCTTCCAGGACAAGGACATCACCCCGGCGGCGCCGGCACCGGGGCCGGGGCCGGGGCCGAACCCGAATGGGGTGCCAGGTGCGGGGGGCCCAGGGCCCTGCAACGCACCGGGGCCGCAAGGGCCCGCTCCGTCCAACGGCAAGCTGGGAGCGCAGAATCCCAATCCATATGCCCAGTCCATGCCGCCGCTTCAACCCATGTCCATGCCAAGCATGCAAGGCATGCAAGGCATGCAGGCTATGCCCTTGGATGCCAGAAGTTTGCAGATGCAGATGCAGGACGCGCAGCAGATGCAGCTGCAGTATCAAGCGAGCCAAATGCAAAGTATGCAGCAAATGCAGTACCCCGGCAATGGCTACTATCCTTACCAGAGCTCCATGAGCCCGCCCATGAGCCAGCCCATGAGCCAGCCCATGAGTCAGATGAGCCAGATGTACCCTCCATCTGGCTGCGGCTTTGGAAGCTGCGGAGGTGGTGGGGGCTATGGAGGTGGTGGGGGCTGTGGAGGCTGTGGGGGCTGTGGAGGCTGTGGAGGTTGTGGAGGTTGTGGTGCTTATGGTGGGGGCTGCCGCTACAGCTGACTTCTTCAGCCACTGCGCTCCAGTATGTCGATGCCTTACTGGTCATGACAGCTAAACCCAGTAGCCTTTGCTAAGCACGGGTGAGCCCAGGTTCGCAACAGTCGATGCTGACCGCATATTGGGGCTGGGAAGGGGGGGCTGCTTGCTGACTGACGCGTGTTGTGCGCATGCGGCCAAGGCCAGACGGGATTCCGGGGAAGAATCTGCGCCAGTGATGCGCGCTGTAGATGAGTGGAATAATTCGCACAATGCCTGTGGCCAGAAAGCCAAATCTATCCGGAGAGCCGGTGACAAGCGTGACAAAATACTATGCTAAGCGAGCAAGTTCAGACTATGCAAACAATGGCTTCTCGTGAAGACGTAGGGCGCGTTCCTTTTGGACTGCACTTTTTGTTTGGGTCCTTTCGCTCTCATTAGCATAGAACTTGTGGAAAGGTCCCTGCACAAACTGGCCCCCCTCTGAGGTTTCATGACGGGGAGCAGGTCACTGCAGTTGGCTGCTGCGAGGTGTGCTCACACTGGTCTCTTTCCGGCTGGGCTTGCGCCAGGTCGCTCAGATGCCGCAGCTGCGGATCCTGTCTGTGGCGAGCAACCGCCGGGCCCTTGCCTGGCAACCATGTGTTTAGCAGACTCGCATGGGGGTTATATAGTTCAAGCTCACCCACGAAGGACCCTTTCTGTGGGGGAGTGGGAGTCCTCGAACTTTCCTCCCGCATTCTTCAGTGGGCCTTGGGAATTATACATCGGCGCCCGCCACAGCACTGGCTTTCTCCTTTGAAAGGGCTGGAGCAGAGAATCACGACGATGACGATTGATGATGGTGATGAGGATGAGAATGAGGATGAGGATGACGATGACGATGACGATGACGATGACGATGACGAAGATGATGATGATGATGATGATGATGATGATGATGATGATGATGATGATGATGATGATGATGATGATGATGATGATGATGACGACGATGTGAACATGCTGAGGATGCGGTGGTGATGCTGACAATGGTGCCAGTGCTGGTAATTGATCACCGTCCACCATGTTATCATTTTGGCGCCGCTTGACATCAGGATGTGTACGACATCAAGAATGTCATTCTGTGTGCTGCCAGCTCTTGCACATTAGTTGGTGCCTACCCTTGCAACCATCAGATGGAGGGCAGGGAGCCTGACGGAACACCGCTTGAAAAGCAAACTGTTCTCCAACGGGCTCCCAGGTTCCATGTCAGGATGGAGGCACATGCTCATTTGTGGGTTTTTAAACCTGCCAGATTGATATGGATATGCGACGACCTCTGAAATGGGACGACCCTTTGAGCCCTCGGAGAATCACCGGAATTTGATGCTATGGTTCTGAGCTCTAATAGGAAAGACCCTCCAAAGAATTGGCGGACGTGGCCACCCATGAAGGGTCCCAAAAACTTCCAACATGGAGCCCTAGCCATGTGAGGAGCCTCCTGCACCAAAAGGGGGTTGCCTGGTTTGGGTTCCATAAAGAGTTGCCCCTGCGTGTAAAAAACCCGGCCCAACAGAACCCACACACCGCCGAACCGATTCGACGCCGATTCGAGGCCTGCGCTGCCTCCCCAAGCGCTTGTCGGAGCTCCAGCGCCCGGGGCCCCGTTACGGAGGGAAGTGGGATGTAGTGGGACAAGTCCAACACGTGGGTGTGGTGGGTCCTGTTAACTCAAAGTTAAACAGGAGGGGTTACGCAGGTGGTGGTCCATTTTTCCACTTACCAGGGTTTCATTTTGGTACCCGCTTTTTGTTTTTTTTTAGCCACGGCCGTATGTGTAGGAAGGAGTGATGGAGGGAAGTGGGATGTATAGAGCCTTCCAACTTCTACCTGCAAAGGACAGTGCGCCCATTTGAAGAATGCATCTTCTTGGGGGGTTTTGTTCAGGGAGCATGTGTTTTTTGATGCACTAAGCTTAAGCAGCCGCCATTCTTATGTCAGCCTAAAGGGCCGCTTGTGTTTTTGTCGACGGTTCTTCGGATCTACCTAGCGGCTAGCGCTCGGAAAGAAGAAAGAACTGGGGCCATGAATAGATTTGCTGCTAAAACAGGGCATTGCGCGTGCAGACCTCGCGGACCTTCCTGTCGTGTTGGCTATTGGTTGTATTTTTCGTGAATTGCCCAACCAAAGCGCAACGTCTCTCGCTTGGGCAGGTGGGCCTACGCGGAACTTCTGGAGAAAACCCGCAAGATCAGGGGGGGCCCACCAAGTTCATGGTTTTTTGGTAATTGCTGCATATTTCGAAGCTCGGAGCTGCCAACTTCGGCAGGACCCGTGCGCCTGGGTGTCTTTGCATTTTGTTTCGCACAAGTCTTTGGCCACGCGATGCCGCATTTAGGGGTTGATCAAAAGATCCTTTAATCCCTTCCCCCTTTAAGAAAAACCTCCCCCCCAAATATAAAGAACTCGGAGGAGTTTTATTATTGATAGGGGTTGCCGGTTTGTGCCTAGTACAGGAAATGCACTCCTGGAGCTCCGGCTCGGAAGTCGCAACTTTGTAGCACAAGCCTAGTGAAGCAAACGCACTCCCGGAGCTCAGGCTCGAAACTCGTAGCTTGGAACCTTCTTGTTTCAACACATCATGGAAGGGGGCCCCAATAAGCACACATTGAGAGCTTGGTGGAAAGCATGTGTGGCCGCAGGAGTTGATAATTGGTTTAGTATTGGCTAAATTAAAAATAGTATTTGCGATTTTTGGCGTGGCTGAGGGAAGTTTTATTCTTAGGGGTGGGTTGATTGAAAAGGAAGAATTACAGGGGATGACCATGCGGGAAACCAAAACAGATGACTTTCCCCACGAAAGGGGGAACAGTTACTCATGGTCCTTTCTGCCAGGAGTATTGATCAACCCCCGTTTGGCTCTTGGGCAGATTTGGAGTACAAGGGTCATGTTGAGTAAGTTTTCTTTGGAGGCAGGTAAATTCTTGTGGAGTTCAGCTTATCATGTATGCAATGAGCAGCAAAGCCAGAAACAACTCCGTTCTCTCATCCTTTGAGGGTTTTTGGATTCTGCCGACCTGGAATAGTCCAACATGACTGGATTCGAAATGGGCATCACCCAGTTTCGGAAACGTTGCACAACTTGTTTGCAGGCTTGGAGTGGATCCTGGCATACGAGCGACGATCTCAGCAGCATGTGGGGGAGCAGGGGAGGGGGGGAGTGTAGATCAGAGCAGACCTCCTTCAACACGTCGCATGTCAGAATGACACAAGTCTAATCCCGGATACAGTATGTTCTAAGCGGTAGCGTGTTGTTCTTGCACTCGAAGGTTTGGAAGTTGGCTGGCAGGAGGCAGGTTACAGGTGTGAAGCTGGTATGTTGCTTGGGTGCGGGACGTTGGGCAGCGCACGGGCAGGTGGGGCGGGTTTTGGACAAATTGCCCCCCAAAACAACAAATCACAGCATGACTCGTGCAAAGCGGATCTGAAATGAGAATTGAAGCTTTGACAGAAAGGAAGACCAAGGCAAAACAAGAACCTCCAGCCTGGTGTGTGGGACGAAACTCCACTTTCCTTGGCCCCTTGCCAAAGGAATGTGACGCCAAGGAATTGCCTCACCGACCTGCCGGAAAACCTGGCGCCAGGTGGGGCCCCGCAAAAGCGCTGTCTTTGGAATGACGGCGGGAAATGCAACCCCTCTTGGGATCCCACAAATCACCGAATCCTAAGTCTATCCAAGAAGCTTTCCTCAGTAGTATGAAGGTGATAGTTGAATAGCAGTTGTTGGGACGTGGAATGTTGGCAATTGTAGTATGCGTCATCCGCCTCTGCACGATTCAATGGTAATGATGGGAGCCGCTGGTGGGGGAGAAGGGGAGTGTGGTGGCTCTCGGGGCATTTCTTTTTACGAGGTGCTGCGCATCCCTGTGTGAGTTCCACTTTAAGCTTGCCTGCCAAACTCGGCGACTTGTCTAGCCACAACTTTGATAAGGCATTCTTCTGAGCTTGGCAATTAGCTTTGGGAACTGGTTGCCTTGGTCAGTTCGAGCTGCTTCGGGATGCAACTGTTGTTGCTTTTCCTCAAGCTCACTCAAAACTTTGGCTGAGAGATCGGCTGAGTGAGAAGCAAAATGGGGAACCCCACTCTCCGGCAGACGTGACCTTCGATGGCACGAGAGAGAGAGAGAGAGAGAGAGAGAGACTGGCGGAGAGTTCCAAACCACTTGTGGAAACACCCCATTCAAGGAAGCACCCAGACCCTCGCACTAGCAGGGAGCAGAATCAAAGCTTCGAGTGCGTTCGCAGTCCCGGATTGCTCGAGGCTGCCGTGGCTTGAGAAGGTGGGGTGCCGGCATTTTCCTTGCACGGGTTTTGCGACAGAGGTTGCTGTCAGACGCCGATCCAGCCCCACTTGAGCTGCACTGTGCCAAGCAGTCTAGGGGGTGAGGCGCTTCTGGCAGCTTGCACGAAGCCCCACCTGGCGAGCCAAGTTCCTATGCTCGTTGGGGCAATTCGTCGCGCGGGGAAGGTGTCGACTTGGGAGCGATGCGCGCGTCAGGCTGCTGTTGGAGTCAAACCCGCTGCAGCCCTCTGCGGTGGTGACCTTGATCGCGGACCTGGCCAGGCGTGAGGTTAAGGTTGAGGCAGCTCACTGGAGGTTGTGTTTGGGGGCATTTTACGTCTTGGCTCCTGGAAAACGATGTTGACCAACAAGACTTGTTGGTACTGCAAGAAGAAATCTTGCCATCCTTCAACGAAAGCCTTTGCAAGGAAGCCGGCGTTTCTTGATGGTTGTCGAAAGGGTGCACATCCCAGATTTGGTAGTTGTCACGAGTAGCCACCTACACGGCAGGTGAATGGTCGCTGCATGCGTCAATTTGTGTATTTATTTGATTACTAAGTGCGTGGTCTGGGTGCTGGGTTTGCAGGCTGCAGGGTTGGGTTCACGATGCAGCCTGCCTCGTTTCGTCCTAGGTCCTAGAAGCCCCGCAGCCCAGTCGAATTTACTGCAGCCAAGCTGACCTTTCTTTGGGATGCCCTATCTTGGCAACACCGCAAAAGGTCTGCCCTTTGGACCTGCCCGACCGCTCCCCGCCCCAGGAGTGAGGTGAAGACACTGGGCCTGGACCTCCGCCAGGCTATCTGGGCAGTGGAAAAGCATATCGGATTGTCGGATGTCAGAAAACGCACTGGTAGGACTTGAAAGCAATCAAGCGCAAGCTTCAGGGGTCACCAAGGTGAGGCCTTTGATATGTCCAAGATTCGTGTCCATTTTGCCATTCGGGGTCCCTGAGGCTGTGGCAATGGTGTGTCTGGAGAAGTTAACCAGCTGTGGGCTGTCTTCATATCACTTCTATTTCTCTTTGACCTGGACTTGTGACTGGCGGAGCAAAGGAAACAGGAAATGACAAGAGAAGTAACATGTTAGATCAGGAAATACAATAATATGAATGAAGGCTAATAAATAATACACAATAAGATAATAAAGTTGCAGATGAAAGAACAATAAAATATGATTAGAAGAAAGACTTGGAAAGACAAATATGTTTTATTGACCCTTCTTTGTTAATATCAGATTTGCGAGCACAAAGCTTGGTAGGGGTTCGAATTTCTCAAAATCCAGCTGGAAGTACTGACTTGGATGTTTGAGCCACTTTGCGAGCCGCGTGGCAATTGCACGTGTAAATTGAGTCGCGTTCACCGGCATGGGAGCGTCTCTGATGGCCTGGCGACTGTTAGGTGAAGGAGGCTGCCGTAGCAGGGGGGCTGGCGGCAGCCTGAGAGTTCATGCCCAGGCTGCTTAAGAATTAGCGCCAAGCAAGTGTTGAGTTGGTGCTTGCATAAATCCAAAGACATAGCACCATAAGCACCAAAGGGCTAAAGTCATATCCAAACTGAACAATGAGAGCCTGGTCCGCCTTTCAAGGGAAGACCGAAGGCTGTTTACACAAGTGTTTCAAGTGGTTTGCAAAACGAGGCTTGTCATACCAATGGCACTTCCTTCAAAGCGACAAAGTAGCCATGGGGATGGGAGAGGGTGCTCGGAGTTCAGAGAAGTGTGTGTGTGTGTGTGTGGGTGGGTGGGTGGGTGGGTGGGTGGGTGGTTGGGTGGTTGGGTGGTTGGGTGGTTGGGTGGTAGGGTGGTTGGGTGGTTGGGTGGTTGGGTGGTTGGGTGCGTGGGTGGCGTGGGTGGGTGGGTGGGTGGGTGGGTGGGTGGGTGGGTGGGTGGGTGGGGTGGGTGGGTGGGTGGGGGTGGGTGGGTGGGGGTGGGTGGGTGGGTGGGTGGGTGGGTGGGTGGGTGGGTGGGGGTGGGTGGGTGGGTGGGTGGGTGGGTGGGTGGGGGTGGGTGGGTGGGTGGGTGGGTGGGTGGGTGGGTGGGGGTGTGGTGGGTGGGTGGGTGGGTGGGTGGGTGGGTGGGTGTGTGTGTGTGTGTGTGTGTGCGGGTGTGCGTGTGCGTGTGGGTGTGGGTGTGGGTGTGGGTGTGCGTGTGCGTGTGCGTGTGCGTGTGCGTGTGCGTGTGTGTCTGTGTCTGTGCGTGTGAGCGTGCGCGTGCGCGTGCGCGTGCGTGTGCGTGCGCGCACGCGTGCGCGTGCGGGCGTGGGTGTCTGTGCGTGTGCGTTTGCGGGCGGGCGCGGGCGTGCGTGCGTGCGTGCGTGCGTGCGTGCGTGGGTGGGTGGGTGGGTGGGTGGGTTGGTGGGTGGGTGGATGGGTGTGTGTGTGTGCGTGTCTCAAATGGGGAAGGCTTTGGCTGGTTCCAGAGGAAACCCGCAAGCCAGATGAGAGTCCCTCATGTTATGATTTTCCTTCATTTCTTTTCCACTTCCTCCTCCATTGTTCCTGTCACGTTTGTTGCTTTTGTTTGTTCTTGGGTGTGTAGCGGCAGAAGCAGCAGCAACGAGAAGAAGCAGAAGAAGAAGAAGATGATGGTGATGGCATGTTTGCTCCCATATTCTTTGCATGAGCGAGAACCGCAACAGCTAGGCATGTAGCGAAGCCGCCGGTTGTGAACATGTTGCCCTTGCTCGGACGGCCGTGGTCGCACAGTGCAACACTTGACCCTTCCTATCTGGTTCCCCGTCCCAGTCAGGATCCGGTGCTGCCGGAAGCAGTGTCCGTGGGGGAGATGCTGCCAATGCTCAACTGCCAGATCGTTATGAAGCTGACCAGGGCCAGTCAGCTGAGGAGGCGAGTGCGGCAAGCCAACTATTGGCATGGGCTTGGCACTGAGGGATAAACAACCGGACCAATGACGCCTTGAAACTGACATAGACATGTAGAGCTATGACTACTGCTATGGCTCAAAGGGTTGGAGGTACCCGAGGGCCCCGAGGGCCTCCAGGAAGTGAGAATTTTGGCCAGGCAAACACCTAGCTAACTGAAGATCCTCCTCCTGTCACGGACCCGAGTTTACACATTTGCGAACACCCAAGTGACCATTTGGTTGTGGGGCAAAGAAAGTGGAGCCCAAGGTGTTTCTATCGGAAGTGGGGGTCACCATGCTCAAGCATTTTGTGGTCTCATTTGTGGAGAACTCTCATTTTGGAGGCCCCATGCTTGGGGGTCCACGCCAGGTTTAGCCAACACAGGGCCTGCTCTCATTTGTGTCATCGAGTTTGTCCATTGCCGGGACTCCGGCTCTTTGAAGAGCAAGTCCGTTGCCGAGCACTGGAGCTTCTCAGAAGTGCGCTCGGCGCCAGGGCGCCGGGCCGCGCCACGGAGCCGCCGCAGAGCGCGGCGGGTCGCAGCCCGCTGCTGGTGGTGGCCTTTGCGGCGTCGCAGGCCGTCGACGCTGGCGAGTCGGGGCTCGGGAAGACTCGCGCCAGCGAGTTCTTTGGTTTTGGACGTCTGGGTTGGGGAGAAGGGAACCCCCTTGGGGGTTCCTAATTCTGGAGATAAACCCATTGGTGCGAATCCTTTCGAGGTCAACCTTTTTGGTTTACAATGTAAATTCACGTCTTTTGGCTCATCTTTGCGGTCATCATGTTACATTGATTGGCAGTTTGCATATGTTTGCATCGTGCTGCATTGGGCCTTTGCAGTTGGCTGGGTTTGTCCAAGCACGCATCTCAATAACGTGCACGTATGGGGTGCGTGTGTTTTTTTGGCGAACTTGTCCATTGCCATATTTGCTTTGGCATTCTGCGGGTAAGGTTGATGCTCGCATGTTTGAGAACCTCGTGCGTGCTTGGCCATGTCACGTATACGTGTAGGTCACAACTCACAACCATGGTTACAACTCCTGCCAGCAGAGGGCGCCCTGTGGAGGATTCGTCATAGTGGGAGGGTATCTCAGCTCGAAAGTTTTCCGCAGGCCGAACCAGAGTGGCTGGGCTTTCTGCGGCGGCTGCATGAGCTGGGGGAGGTGTCGCCGTTCGCACCGCCTACGGAGTGGGTCGAGGCCGAATGGAGTTTTCGGACCCGCTTGCGCGGGGGCTTTGGTGTGGCCTTTCTTGAGGATACACTTGTCGGATTCGGGAGTCGGGATTCGCGCGCGCGAATCACAGTCTCCACCAGCTGCTCCAGATCACGTGTCCTTGTTGGGGACTTGTTTGGGGGAAACCAAGAAGAACCTGCAATTTGTAGCCTGTTGGCCTCCAAAGCTTCGTCGGCTGGACGAGTATTGCTCCCACTGCGCAGGCAGATGACGAGGACTTTGACACACGCATCTCAAGGCAACTGCAACTGGCACCAGATACCTTTGACTGCAAAATCATGGACCCCTTGGAGCTGTCGAAACCGTTTTCAGGGG
Source organism: Effrenium voratum (assembly GCA_963377175.1). Classification (NCBI taxonomy): domain Eukaryota; class Dinophyceae; order Suessiales; family Symbiodiniaceae; genus Effrenium; species Effrenium voratum. The sequence goes on from CAUJNA010003343.1 coordinate 401,795, forward strand.
GGCCCGTATAGTGCACTATAGTCAAAAGAAGGAAAACTCTCCGATCCAGCCCGGGAGGTTTTGGGCGTATGCCCCTTGCCAGCTGGATGAGGTTGTCCAGGAGGTGGGGCATCGGCCAAAGGGCTTTCGAGAACTGAGCTTGCAGAGGGCGCTTCCAATCCACAATTTGGCTGCAAACTGACACAGGCCTCAAATTCCGGTCTCCGCAATCGAGCTTGTCAGCCTGTGGCTCCCGCTGCCTGCCCTCTCGCTGGCAAAATGCAACGAAGCCTTTGGTAGGCTTTGCCCGCACAATTGTTGAAACCACAATTGTTGACAATTGTGGTTGGAACCTTGGGACATGTGTGGCTAGCTGCCACATCATAATTTAAGAAGTTCCAACCACAGTTGTTGAAAGATCCTCTTGGTCTTGTCAAATCCGACTCGCTGTGACATGTCAAGCCAGGAGTGGGATCGACCTTCGCTGCCCCTGGCGGATTTCGACGTGCGAGCGCCTCAGTGGAAACAGTGCAAACTTGGGAAACTGGAGCGCGTGTATTGACGGTCTTCTCTTCTGTTGGGAGGTTCTCAAAAAAGTGAATTGCCCTTATCCAACAATCCAACAGTTTGGATCTGATGCTTGTTTGATCAATGAAGTTAGACGGGATGTTTAGAATCACGTGGCTTGGTGGAGTGTGACGCGCTTGGTTGGGAAGTGAGGCCGGCATTTGTTCTCTTTGCGGATTTGCTTCATAGAGTTTGCTTGGTAAGAGCTTGGTAAGACCTGACCTTCATTCATCTCCCACCACCTGAGGCCAGGATTACAGGTTACAGCATGCAAAGTTGTGGATAGAATGGTGGTCAGAGACAACATGGCTCAAGGCTAAGGAGTGCAGGTGCCTTTCGAAGCAAGGAAATGGTGTGCGTTTTGCCCCGGGTTTCACCAGTGAGGTCAACCAGATCAGGCTTTTGCCGTGGTCTTTGGTCAACGTCAACCAGGGAGCTTCCGCCAGTTTGCGAGGCTGACTGTGGTGGACCACCGCATGCGATGGTACAACGAGGACCGTCAGGGCCTCACCTCGGAGGGAAGCGGTTGGAGTCCTTTCCAAAGTGGAACTCAGCCCAAGAACTTGCAGTGGGTGTGGTGGAAAAAGCGACTGCCGCCAGGTTCTTTGACCTTTCATTTCTTAAAGCAACCGATGAAGACTTGCACAGTCCGTACACCAGGGCTCACATGGGCCCTTGGCGGGCTTCCAGCTGGAAGTCCGAGGTCCGGCGGTGGAAGCTGCTCTCAGGCAGCTGCGGCCGAGGTATGAGAAGATGCTCTTTGCTTCGGCCTGAGATGCCATATGTCCACTTCTCGTGGCGTATCTGGATGTGTGCGTCGTTTGAGTACCCATTTGGGGTTTGCTGCCAGGGGAAGCCCAACAGAAACACCCAGACAAACCAAGCTCAGGAAAGCACCGTGTCAACTACTGTTAGGATTTTTCTGTTGGATGATGTTGGGAGAGAATTCGAAAGAAGGCCGGCTTGTTCGATTGGTCTCTTACTGAGTAGTAGGAAGTGCTCCAGTTGACACCACCTAGCTTCGCTTCTTCAAATGCGCCCCAAGAATCTGAAATTTTGCAAGGCTGTCATTCTTTTTGCACGTGCAGACTGCGTGACAAACTGGCAAAATCCTTCAAATTGCTTGTGTATTTTTCTTTTCGTGGGGCCTTTGCATCTATTGGCTGTTGGATGGCCCGTGATTGTGCTGTTTCCCTAGTCCCAGCGCGTGGGGTTTGCTCCCATGAGGTTGGAGCTTCCATGGGTGGCTTTGGAGCGTGGCGGCCCAGAGGCTTCAACTGAGCGGGCGCAAATGGCCCAGCAGGGCTTTTACGTCGCTTTTTTGTGGTTCCTGGTATGGTTTGACGGGTCGCGGTGGCTTTTCCATAGTTGTCAGCGCTTCATTGTTTGCGGGTTTTGCGAGGGCACCTCAAGAGATGGCGGTTGTTGGTGGAGAAGGGGTTCCAAAAGGCACGCCGCGGACTGAGGCGTTGCTTCATGGCGGGCGCTTGGCGGATGCAGTGCTCGCCTTCAATCCCCAGGCGCCGACCGGGGCCTCAAGGACGTGATGTGATGAAAGTGGCATAAAGTGGCCCAACCCTGGCGGAAGGTTTGGCAGAGGTTTAGTTCGCCAAGCTTTCTCTCCAATATGAGGTATCGAAAATGGCGACCTTGATGGTTCTCGATTTGACTTCGTTCCCAAATGAGGGACTTTGGCGTCAACGCGTCAGCCAGGGACCCTAGGAGACGAAAATGATAGTCATTTGAGCCGCAAGAACATTGAGGGTACTGGTGGGAACATGCCCAGCCACCAACAGGGCCAGGCCCTCTTGTTGTTTGTTTTGCTTTGCCGGGCAAGGGGGGGGGGGTCCTTTGCAGGATGCATTTGGCCGTTTGGGAGCTGTGGATCTCCCAACTCAAGCCAGTCAAAAGCATCCATGGTTCGCTGATTTGCCCTCGCGGTTGCAAATGTTACCTGGGTGATGCCTACTGGTAGAAGTAGGTGCGTTTTTGGTGATGCCCGTGCCGGTGACATAGAGGGAACCTCAAGAAGACACCGACACTGAAACCCGTCAGTTCCGTGCCAGACGACGCTCACGGAGGCGCTTCTGAGGCGCCTCGCAAGGGTCGGCCAGATTCAGAGTTTTCGGGCGTTTCCTCAAATTGAGGGCCCCCTTCTTGGCTTCACGGAAAAGATTCAAAGACTGCCAGCCACCGATCCCCCCCACTGTTGTTTGTTTCAAAACCCCAGCCGGAAGGGGGGGTGGGGGGGTCGTTTTGACCGATTTGCCTTGAGCCCAGTGGTGGCCCCAGGCCGCCCGCGGAGAAGCCGGCAGACTTGCAGGACCCAGTGTCGGCATGCGCTGCGAGGGGAGCCCTACAGTTTCCTGGAGTTCGTCTTGGGGAGGCTGCACCCATGCTGTCCCTGCATCCCGGTGAGGGGTTAGGCTTTGGGCGTTTGATGCACGGTTCGTCAGCTTTCAGCGGAACTGCTCAGTAGATCTTACTCCGAACTAGCCACAAGAGGCCCTTCAGAGAGTCAAACCAACCCCCAGTACAGGGGTGAAGCTTTCGCTTTGGTATCCTGACGGTTGGCGGGTGGTTCTTGCACAGCAAATACCAGAGTTTGGGGCAGGGTCGAACTTTGTATAGACTCATGCAGCCAGCCAAGCAACGGTGGTTGCTCAAATTGGGATGAGTCTATGGTGATCAGTCTGGCAACCAGTGTGTACATCTTGTTCACTTGCCAGCCCCAGACTTTGCTTTTATCCTCCCCAAGGCTACGATACAAGACCTGGTTCCCTTTTGATGGGCAACCAGGGCGTTCCCAATTGGTTGGACACCTCCAGAAGACAAGGGCCGCTGGAAGGCTTTCTGGCCCGTTGCGGCAGGACCTGTCGCAGGCCGTCATTGACTCCGTGAAGGCTGCAGATGGCAAAGCCCAGATCACGGTGCCTGCTGCCCAGCGCACTGCATGCCGTATGCATCAAGGAACTCGGGCTGGATTTACAAGCGTGTCACAGACATGCGGAGAGACAACAGGCAGGCACGCGAGGGAGCACGTACATGTCAAGGCACAGTGCCGCTGATGAGCACCTGCTACATGTGCTGCCCTAAGTGCAGCTGCTTTCGCAGTGCCGTTGCGACATGGCGTTGTGTTGTGAATGTGGGCTTTACAACATGCAACAAAACCATCACGAGCCTTGCTATGAGCTCTCTCAAGATCCAGTGTTGAAAATTGGTTTAGCGTACCACGTGTCAGGAACGGCATGGCCAAGAAAGGCGCCAGGGATGATGGAAATGCGTTCCCTTCCCCATCGAACCGCGCCCTGAGCGTGCCATGGCCGCCCATCGCAGCCATTTGCGGCACGGGGCACTGGCCACCGAGCACCCGAACATCTACAGCAAATTGAGCATATTTGAACTCTCTTGCTCAGGCAGAGTCTAGGGTGACAAGGATCTGATTCTGGTCGTTAGAGACAACGAGGTGTTCTTTACCTGTCTGCGAAAGCGAACCTAAGCAGTCAATCGTGGTTGTCCGAACAAACGATATAGCTACTCAGCGGAAGCTGAAAGCAGTGAGCTTTCTGAGTGCTTTCGCCCGTGCAGCATGCGCAGCGTGAAGCCCGGGGCTCGTGAAGCCTTCGCGCGTTCTGCTTCAGAATTGCTTTACCTCTCAGCATTGTGCAACCCATACTGGCCAGCTCCCGAAAGAAGTCTCACAGCGGAATACATCATTTTTCAATTTTAAGGTCCCCCCTTGCCGCTCAGATCTTTCATCAATAGCACTGGGGGCCAACGCCTCCCCCAAGGCGCCAGCTGCAGCAGCAGTGGCAGAACCTCCCGGAAGGTGTGAAGGACGATTCCGAGATCCATCGACCCCTCTTTGTCTTTTGAGCTTCGCTTTTCTTTCATTTCCTTCTGGATAGGTTCTCGCGCCTGTGGAGTTTACAAGGGAAATGGCAAAGCTCAGTTTGTTCAGGTCCTTGAACACATGATGAACAAAATAATACGTCCTAGGCTTGGGGTTGAGTGACTTGAGCCACCAGTCACCTTGTTTTGACTTGCGTCATCGAAGGCGTGACAGCCGACCTCTCAAAAGTGTGATTCTGGTGTCCTTGTCTTGTGGGAGTGGGCAAGGGAGCGCAGGACAGGGTCACCTTTCCACCACTGCTGACGATGTGTTATCCGTGGCTTGTTTGGTATTACACGATCTGTTTGCACCTTCACCTTCGATCTGTCACTGGTGTCTCCCCTTTGTGTTTGAGCCTCAAACTTGGTTTCCCTTTGAAACCTTTGCCAACCTCGAACTTCTTGGCAAAGGAATGTAAATTTGCATTACAGTATTTTCCTGCTAGCCAATTCAAATGCCTTCGTTGCTCCAGTTGATCAACTCGGCAAGGAGAGCACCTACAAAACCGTCGATACCTTCCTTAGCCACACTGGCAGCGAGAAGTCCAACACGCGGGTCCTGTTCAGAAAGTACGCCACAGGCGCAGGGGGCTGGGGGGGGGGAGGGAGGGGGCAGTCCAATTGAAAATTTAGCCAGTATGAAACTTGAGCATTTGGAGGCCCGGATTTTCTGCACATGCTCATAGTTTGAGGTTTGCTTTCACTTGCGGCCAAGACACTGAGTTCGGGTCTTGGGCTCCTTGGGCACAGGGCACCAGAGATGCAATGAGTAGGGGAATGGCAGATGGCACGCCCTGACCAGAAAGCAGTACGTTGGGTTTGTGGGGCCACGATTTAGAATCTGGCTGCACGACTAGATCTGTACTGGCCAACTTACCCAGGCCATATCATAGACGCTTGAGCGGTTCTTTGGGCTGAGTCGATCAGATCCTGGGTTCACAACCGCATTCACTGCGTGGCGCGCTGTCGGAAACCCAAGCCCGGGGTAGAGTTGGGATGCATTGTTTTTGTCTTGCAGTTGACTGATGCAAGAATTGTCTTGCAGTTGAATTCATCACTGTGCTTGTGTAGCACGGCGTGTCTCTCCTTACGGATAAATCTGAGGCACCGACACAGAGGGCTTGCCTGCGCTCAGCATCTCGCAAGCCCACGGGCTGGTCGATGAGCTCCTCGTGGGAAAGGTGGGGGAAGCGCTGGACATTTGTTTCAACAGGTACCAATATTCACCCTCTTGACCATGTGAGGGTTGGCATGTGGGCTACACACCCCTCTCTCTGAAACAAAACTTGACCAGGCAAGGCATAATTTCAGCTCAAACCCGGCCTTACAAGAAAGGAGAAGTCGACATCAGCCTCGTCTCAGCCCAGGCTGATCGACAAGCTGAAGCTGCCGTCGTCCTTCTTCTATGATTTAGATGTTCAGTTTGGGCAGCGGGGAGCCAAGTCACACCATCTGCAGACGGAGAGACAGAGATGAAGAATTTGATCGGTCAATATGGGGTTTTACATCCGTTGCATCCGCAGTGTGGCTGTTCAAGCGTGAAAATGTGCGAGCAGCGCACTTGGACGGTTTGTTGTTTCCTTTTGGGCCCCAAACCGGTAACCCTTGAATCTATAGGTTATCAGCCGTAGGCCCCTAGCTCCAAGCAATGGACGGTTCCCTTGTGCCAGTTGACGGATCCAACATGCCTGTGGATGCTGCCGGAGCTAGCTCCGACAACGCCACCGGCGGCGGTGTGCGAATGTTCGCATCAAGCGCCAATGCGCAGTATAACCGCACCCTGATGAATTCCCTGCAATGCATTTGCAAGCGGAAAACCGTGAGGAGCTCCGTGCCGCACAGAATCAGCTGCATGCACACTACGCTGAGTGTGTGCAAGCCCAGTCGCATAGAATTCGTGAATACGAACAGCGAGTAAGCGATGAGTTCATCCAAGAGGTGAACTTCGCTGAAGCTAGGATAAGCCAAGTGTGTGAGGAAAACGCCCAAGCATTGCATGAAGTGGAAATGGGACACAAAACAACTGAGTTTAGGCAAGCCATCGAATCCACCCTGGCGGAGGCACAGCAGCTCCTTCATGAGCAAGCTGCCAAGCATGCCGATGACACAGCCCGTGTCGACGCGAAAAACGCCAGGACGATTGACATGATGGCCTACCAAAACGGGCTTCTGCAGGATGAGCTCGATGAGCTGAAGAGGTATCAGAAGCAACACGACCTCCGCGAGGATGGATCGAAGCCCAAAGGGGTACGTGATACCCGAGAGGATTCACCAGAGTTAATGACCGACGACATGAAGTCAGCTCGGTCCCAAAGGTCAATGTTGGACCCGTTGTCCAATCCATTTCAATATGCAAAGGAAAAGTTGAGGTCGCTTGTTTCCTATGACGGTTACGGGGTTGAATATACCCCTAGCGTGATTCCAACTGCCGAAAGCGAAGCACTGCCCGCAGATGCTCGCGATCCGCAAGGGCCAGCTGAAAAGCCAACAGGTAGCAGCCGATCCCCGGTGAAAACAAGTGCACCGGTCCCGCCCCTGCAATTCTCTCAGGGGCCAATGCCAACTGACCGGAAGCAGGGTGGTAAACCTCCTGGCGGTCCGCCACCTGATGATGATGGCGATGGCGATGGTGTTGAAGACGAAGGTGATGGCCTCGGGCCTAAGCTCGGTCAAGAAGCATTCGCCAAAATGTTGATGAAGTTAGTGAAAGGCCACACGAATGATGAAAAGCCCAGAACCCGCGAAAGCGAGACGTTGCGATTCAAGGAGATGCCAACTCCTGAAACGTACCGTGAATGGAAGACATCGGTTCGTGAGGATGTCCGCGCTGCATCTGACCGTCCAGACGAGGCTTGGCCTTGGATCATGGAAGTCTGGTCCGATCGCGAGGACAAGAAGAAGCTGTTGGAGGAGCTCGGCGGACCGGGAAAATTCGTGACCCTAGACACGAAGATTCTCGCAGCGCTCACGCGTTCAGCGAAAGGCGATCTGGCTCAGCGAATCCTGACAGCAAAGGAAGAATGTGCCAAGGAGGGAAAGGCCATGAGAGGAAGGCAGGTCTTGTTTATGTTTGACCAATATTTCAAGACCAGTGAAGAAGCCGGAAACCTCTACTCCTTGGAGGACCTGTTGCGTGTCTCGCGACACGGCGAAGGAATCATTGATCTCAAGCGCTTCCTAAACGCTTGGGATTCCGTGATCGCCGGCATGAAAAGGCCGCCGGAAGAAAAGGTGTTGAAAGACATCTTGCTTCGCCAAGTGAGAAGCTGCCATCTGTTGCGGTACGACATTGACACATATGATCGTTGCCGTGATGATGATTCCAACAAATCGTACGATTTCCTAATGCGTTGCGGATCTAATCGAGAGGGATAGGCTTCGCGAGAACCGAGAGCGCGTGTCCAAAGTCAATGCCAGTAAAGCCCCGACGCCCAAGGCTGGTGTTGCCGCCCCTGAAAAGAGGGACCCCAAGAAAAAGAGCGCACCTAAGCCGAAGGACACCCGGGAAAAGTAGCCTTACGCGCACCGCAAGGAGCCGCGAGGACGCTCCGCGACCCGTGGCAGGCCGAGTTCCCCCAAAGGCAATAAAGGAGAGAAAGCACCGTGTTCTTTCTTTGCCCAAGGGAAGTGCACTAGAGGTGACAAATGCAAGTTTAGCCATGCCTCCACGGGCGGCAAATCAGCCGCCGCGGCATCGAGCAACGAGGCCAATGCAAATCCTGCGGCTAAGAAGCGTGCAAATTCACCTAAGCCTAAGCCCAAGGCCAAAGCCGCTGCAGTCTGCACCAGGTACGCCATGTTTGCAAAGCCGATCAATCCGATTGGGGTGTCGTTTGACACTAATGCTCATGTGCATGAGATCCCCGCCGAAGGCGATGGTTTCAAGCTTGAGTATGAGGAACGGCAGTACAACAGGATGTTTCCAAATGCTAAGGACTGCCCCAGGCCGACCAAAGGGGCGAACAAGGCAGCACGCAAGGCCGCGAACCAGTTGAATGCCGTAATCAAAGCCATTGAGAATGGAGCCCAGCCCGCTTGTGGTTTCATGTGCGATGTGGAATCCGATTCCATCTCAAGCCTGTCGTGTGATGAGTGCCTGAGAATTGCCATGCCGCCTCACGATGTTCGCAAGGATGTCGAAGCGCCAAGGGCAGCCACCCCTGCACCAAAGGGAAAGGACGTGTGGCTCATTGATTCCGGTAGTGAGCAGGACCTCATCAGCAAAGCTGCACTGAGGAATGCGTCCAAGGCAATCCGAAAACAGGCCCCTCAGCCTATTCGCCTTGTGACTGCAAACGGAAACATCACTGCTTCCGAAATCGCCGACATCAATGTCGATGCATTGTGTGAGCCTGCTCAGCCTTACATCCTCGAGAGTTCTCCCGCAGTGCTGTCGCTGGGTGTGAAGTGTCTGGATCAAGGATATTCCTTCCATTGGGAATCCGGGAAGGCGCCAACCATGGTTCGCCCTGATGGTGCTCTGATCCAGCTCAAGGTTGACGGTCATGTGCCATACATGGATTCTAGCTGTGAAGCTGAGCCATCGTTGAGTGCAGTAGCAGCATCCAAGCCAGCGCCTGCACCGGTTCATGACGAAGGCATCGACGAAGGTGATGATCCCGACGACGAAGTTGAGCGGTTTGTGAGATCCCGCAAAGAGCAAGATCTGGTTGCCGAAGCGAGTACCAAAGAGCACTTGTTTGCACACTATCCGAAGAATCCCTTTTGCCGCACTTGCCAACGTGCCAAGATGCTTGCCCCATATGCAAGATCGAAGGGCGGGCAGGGAAGGCTCGAGACGAAAGCGTTTGGAGATCACATCATTGCTGATCATGTGATTCTCAAGGCCAACATCGAGCAAGGTATCAAAGGTGAATGGTGTGCTCTTGTGATCAAGGACGTGCGTACGCAGTTCAGGTACGTTTACCCGTCAACCAGCAAGAGCACGGAGCAATCCGTTGCAGGGATCCAGCATTTCATTTCCGGTAGGGATGAGGTTGAGGTTCTCTACACCGATAACTCCCGAGAATTGAAAGCCGCAATAGAGCAGTTGGGGTATCGTCGTCAGACCTCCATTGAATATGTTGATTCTTCCAAATCCTTCTTGGAAAGGGAAATCAGACATCTGCTGGAGGGAGCACGTGCGAACCTTGTTCAGTCAGGGTTCCCACTGTCGATGTGGCCATTTGCAATCCAGCACAATGCAGTTGCGACCAACATCCTGCCGCAGTTGAATGGAAACGATTCGCCATGGTACCTCAGGTTTCACAAGACCTTTGATGAAGCTGAGATACCTTTCGGAGCAAAGGTACTGTTCTGGAACAACCCTGCACGAGCTGACAATCAGGCAGGCAAGACTTCGCCAACATCAAATGAAGGCGTGTTTCTCGGGTACCACATTCAGCCTGGGTTCGCATGGAAAGGTGAGTTCCTTGTTGCAAAACTAGAAGGGCTCGATTACCATATCGAACATGCGTCCCTCACGGTACAGCGAACAAAGCGCATTGAGCTTCCGACTGATGAGTTCATCTTCCCGATGAGGTTGTGGAAAGACCCTGCATCTCATCCACCTGTTGCCGATGCTAGGACACGAAACGATCCTGTGCCGTTGGAGCGTGGGCAAGCCCACATCGAGGAACCTGCCGCATCGGAGAAATCCGAAGCGAAGATCAAGCCTGTTGTGCCTGACAAAGGCGGTGCATTCGACCCAAGCATAATGCCTGATGGGTCACCAGTACCCGATGGCTATGTGTGGGATGGGGTTCGGCTCGTCCGTAGGAAGGCCGGATCCAAAAGGCCTCCCGATATCCCGTCCGACATGTGGGTCATGCTCGGCAGCCAGGACCGAAAGGCCCTAACCCAGCAGTATGAAGATCAGCTCCGTGCAGATGCCAAGAAGGCTGTGCTCGAGACAACAGTCTCATCGGAGGCCAGATCCGAGCACCCCGAAGCCGCATCGAGTGCAAAGCCAACCAGCGCCGCCCGCGAGGGCGAGCCGACATTGCCTGTGATCCGGCACGCGCCTGCGATGTCCGTTCTTCCGGAACGAGACAAGTCATCAAAGGAGCCGCATCGCCCGCAATTGCGTGAGTTGGTCAAAGAGCGAATCAAGAAAGTTGAATTTGATGTTGCTCTTGAACTGTTCAGTGCAGTCGTTGCTAGGCTTGTGCCAAAAGCCGAAGTAGCCAATACGCCAAAGGCCCAAGCTGCCCTTGACAAGGAATGGGAAAACCTTCGAAAGAAAGGCACTTGGGATGAGTTCAGAGTAAATGAGTGTAGGCGCGTCATCAGAGAAGCCCAGAACAAAGGGGAAAAGGTCCACATTGGAAGGATTTTCGAGGCTTGTTACGAGAAGGGTAGCGAGCTTCCCGATGATGATCCCAACAAGAAATTCAAAGGAAGGACCGTTTTCCAAGGGAACAATGTTTACGATGAAAACTCTGTTGCAGCATTATTTGCGGAGCTAGGGTCCAGCCCAGCGTCAATGGAGGCAGCCAAAATCCTCGACGCTTTCGGGTCGCAGCCCGGCTACCGCAAGGCGCAAGCCGATGCGAAGCAAGCCTACATCCAAGCCCTGTTCAAAGGCGTTCCCACATGGCTTAGATTGCCCAAGAACAGATGGCCCAGCCATTGGAGCAAACAATACATTGACCCCATTGTTCCACTTGTGCTAGCCTTGTACGGACATCCCGATTCAGGGGGGCTTTGGGAAAAGCACCTCGAAGATGCCCTTAGCAAGCAAGGCTTTGTGAGAGTGTTGCCTGAAATATGGACATCCATTTTCCATCATCCGGAACTCGACCTGCTGCTCGTCGTATATGTTGATGACTTCAAGCTTGCAGGACCCGCCGGTAGCCTTGATAAGGGATGGGAACTGATCGGGAAGGTTGTCGAGATCGACGCGCCCGAGCCATTCGGCAGATACTTTGGGTGTCATCACATCGAAAAGAACAATGTCAGATTGTCTAAAGAGGAACACCCTTTCAATCACGTGTTTGAGGGTTCTGCGCAACACGCGGGTGTTTGCTCTCAAAGAAGGACTGAGGACTACTGGGAGCATGATGAGAACACGAAAACGTGGACACGCTATCACTTGCAGCCCAGAAAGTGCCTTTTCCGTCCTAAGGAGCAAATGAGTGCATTCGCTTGCAGCCTCAACCCCCAGCGTGTGACAATGGGTCGCGTCATGCAAGTGATCGCATTTCTGCGGACACCGCGTGGTGGACCGGACGTACTGTGTTTTCCTACGGTGAGAATCAGGAAGCAGCCTTGCAATGTGCATTGCCCTCAAAGCCTGGATCAATGAGAGACAAAACCGCGGCTAAGAAAGAAGTCAAAGTTTCGAAGTTCAAAGGACCCGAAACGATATGCGACAAACCTGTTGGTTGTATGACAAAAGAAGTCAACATTGTTGAGTACGACATGTCTGATTTCCTCAAGTCATGCGTTGACGCATATTGCGAACTTGCCAAGGTGAGCGTTTCCTCGTTGAGTAAGGTAAGCACTCCATTCATTGGTTCGAAGGTCGCGAGACCTGTCGTAAATGAAGAGGAGCCAAAGGGCAGGCTACAAACTATCGCTGCAAAGGTACTAATGAAGATTCTATTCGCAGCCCGCATGGCTAGGTATGACCTGCTAAGAGCCACGCAAAGACTTGCCTCGCGTGTGAGTAAATGGTCCACTGAGTGCGACAGCGCTCTACATCGACTTGTGTCTTACATACACTGTTCGAAGGACCTTAAGATGCGAGGTTTTATCGGGGATAAGTTCTCTGATTGCAGGTTGTGGTTGTTCGCTGACGCGGATTGGGCAGGCGAATGCTCTGCGATACAACTGGTTGCACCATGATACTGGTAGGGCCAAACACATACTACCCACTGAATGCCTTCAGTAGGAAGCAGACAGCGACCGAAGCTCGACTGAAGCCGAGGTCATCGCTGCGAACCAGGCGCTCAGAGCAGAGGGATTGCCGACGCTGTCGCTTTTCTGTCAGCTCAGCCTGTTTGGGAAAGAAGCACATGGGTACAAAAGGCTGGAAAAGCCTCCCTTGATGTGCCCGATGGCATTGTTGCTCGCATTGATCCCGAGTTGGATGAAATTCGGTACGGAAATGTTGATGCGGGTACAAGTGTAGCAAACATCAATGCCCTAACTGTGCATCTCAGTGATAAGTGGAAAGTCAAGCTGATGGAAGACAATCAGGCCACGATCACTATCCTGCAGCAGGGACACTCACAGAAGCTAAGGCACACGGATAGGACCCAACGCATTAGCTTCAGATGGCTCCAGGAGCAATTCGTGAATAGGCGATTCGAACTAATCAATGTTGACACTACCCTCCAAGCTGCAGACATCTTGACCAAGGCGTTTGACAGCACCCCGGTGTGGCACCATGCACTTGAGCTGATCGGAATCTCCCCCAGTCGCCAGGCGCAGGCGCGAGCCTGTGCCACCAGTTTGCTGCTCTCCCCATGCGCCAAGGCCGGAGAAGTTAGGGGGGGCAGATCGCTGCGTTATGCAACGTTCAGCCCAAGCGCCTCCTTATTGAATTCTGTTGTTCGACGACCTCACGGTTGGGCGAATCAAGAGACTCTTCAAAAGGTTGCCGTGTCATTCGGGTAACGGAAACCGAAGACGGGTGCTCCGATACATGCAGGCAGTGGTTGAGCCGTGAAATCGCCGAATTCAGGAGCAAGAATCCTAAGGGCGCAATCATGTTCTACGTCTCGTTGCCATGCACTGGAGGTTGCCCGTGGGGTTATGTCAACCAGCAAACTCCCAAAGGTGCTGCCAAGATTGAGGGCCACATCAAGCAATTCCGATCACTGTTGAGAGGGTTCAAACGCATTCTCAATGATGTTTATTCAAATGACATTAGAGTTGCCTTCGAACTCCCCAAGGCGTGTCGTTATTGGAAATGGCCTGAACTATGGAGTTTCTTAACTAAGTACAAGATGAACAAGTACGAATTCCATGGTTGTAAAATCGGCATCAAAGGGAGAAATGGAAAACCAATGAAAAAGCAATGGGTCGTTGCCAGTAATATGCCCACTATTTCCGTTGTTGAGTACTTCAAATGTGATGGTTCTCACGAGCATGATGAAAGCCGTGGCACCCACTTGAAGGAAGCCGAGGGATACACGTACATTTACACTGATGCCGTTCACAATGCATTTTCCGAACATGCCACCATGCAGCCGTTGCTTTCGAGTAATTGTGCTGCATCGTTTTCGCAATGAGCGGCCCAACGGCTATGGCGCATCCCGCGAGGGATTGCGATCCGGCATGGAGGCGGTGGATGGAGAATGTTGCTACCACATCGGTATGCACGAACGGCAAGTACGATGCTAACCTTGCCGCTACGGTCAAGGGCCTCCTGGAGACGACCTCTGCACAGTCGCTTATCCATACATGGGTGCAGGTATTAGTGAACCTTATTTGAAGGTTGTGCAGGCTCCACGTGTACCAGATCGACTGTCGCTGACTCAGGACTGTCAATGGTTTCGGGCAAGAAGAAGAAGCTCCGCAAATATGATTTTGCAGAACGCTTGGATGCTTCTCGCCCGGCGCGTGTCGGTGCATGGAGGGCGGAAATGCTTTGGGGTAAAGGCCTGCAACAGCTTTGCAAGCGCATGGCCGCCCTTATCGACGAGGTGCGTACGGACTACCCGACGGCGACCATCGTTCCTATGATCTATTGGAACGGCAACGAGCTTGTTGGGAAGGACGGCATTGAGCCCAGCGGCACCTACCCGTTCGACCACCCCGCCGGCGAAGCCAGTGAGTTGCTGGCAGACACCAAGAGGCACCTGGCTTGGACCAGGGATTTCGCGGCCCGCAAGGGCTGCGCATGCCTTGGTGTCATGACCGGCGCGAAAAGCTATCTCTACGGCTTCTCCATGATTTGGGATCGTTACATGACGGAAGTCCGGGACTTTATCATCGGCGACCCCAACAATATGCTTGTGTACGTAGATGCTACACCCTTTGTCGAGACCATCGATCTGCTGGACAGGTATCATATGTGCCTCAGTGACGACAACATCACGAAGACTGTCCAGTTCATGCGCGGAACCCATCACATGTTGTATATGCTTTCCATCTTGCGCCCCGCGATGGGCAGCGTAGCCGAGCTGATCCGTTCGCACGACTGTACCGTGCGTCCGATCGATGTGCTTGAGCTGCGCCACCAAGAAGATTGCACTGTCAACGTTGAGGTTCTTGCGTACTGCAAGGAGACGCTAACGAAGTGCGGTGTTTCTTTGTCAGAGATGATCGGGCTCCCTTTCACCCGTGAAGAAGTGGAAGTCCGGCAGCCTCTCGATTTCGCCCCCGTCAACCTAGCCGAGTTTGCAACTTCAGGCGAGCCTTCCGGTGCAGATGTTTCCGAAAGTGTTCGCCCGGCGCAAGCCGGTGCAAAGGCGGCTGCGGTGGCAAAAAGGGACGAGGAGGTGAGCAGGCCGGTACCACTTGACTCCTACGGGAGGAGCGTGACTGGGGGCCATTATGACTGCTGGGTGTATAGCGTACTACGGCGAGGGCCCCAAGAGACTCGACATCATCAAGCAGCCCTCTTTCGATTACGACCCTTCCGTCAGGAGAATCAGTGATGAATACCACCGTTCCCTGACATGCATCTCCAAGATCCTTCGTGGTCGTGGAACAGAAGGATGCGGGTACGTGATGGATGAGGACGGCTACATGGACCTCGAAGACCTGGGACTCGTGCTTCGCAAGGAGCTGCGACATCCCATTCCATGGAACATTCAGAACATCATGGATATCTTCAAGCTGGACAAGAAGCAGAGGTTCATTGGCCTTGGTTGCCCGGACGCAAGCCGGTGCGGAGACGTTCCGTGTTCTCATTGGCTTTTCAAGCTGAAGGCCTCTCAAGGCCATGAGGACTGGCTCCAGATCGACGACTCCGGCATCGCGAAGGAGTGGTGCGTGAACCCGGGGACCGACCTCTGGCGCTGGTCCGGCTGGAATGTTTGCAGCAATCCTCCAACTGTGCTTTATCACCGCACTGATAAGCGGAATTTCGCTAATATCATGCGGAACGGACTATTGCCAGGCGGTGGAGATCAGCATGAAACAGGCCGGCCTCACGTCTTCTTCGCCGACGTCCCCAGCACGAATGAACACTACATTTCAGGTGTACGTGCGAACAAACCCCTGGAGATACAGATCGACCTCAGGATGGCCATTCGCGCAGGGCTTTGCTTTTTCAAGACAGAGAGCGATGGCGTCCTCACGCGCGACAAGGTGCCCAATTACACGATTATTTCGGTATTGGACGCTACAAATGGCGATGTATGGTACACTCGCTCCGAGCAATCGGATGCAGGTGCACCAACTGAGGCGACTGAAGATGAACCCCAGGGGATGAAGCGCGACCAAGCTGTGGTTGATGATCGTTCAACGGCGCTGGAACGTATTGCTACGACGCGCACAAATGTGGCCTCTCCTCGCGCCCCGCAAGGGGAAGCGGAGAGGCAGAAGACTTTCAACCCAATGGAGAACGTTGAGCTGAATGTCGCCACGTGCCCGGTTTGCAACAACAGTGTCTTCGAGGGGCAGGTGCACTGCTCATCATGTGGGCAGTTCGTCTCCCCTCAATCCACGCCTGTTGAAAGAGCAGCAAAAGAATTACATCGTGCAGCGTTCCAACCTGTTGAAGAAGATGGGCCTCAGCACCCACGTCACATCTCAGGTCCTTGCATCTGTGGGAACATTCGACCTTCGCGAGGAGGATCGTAACAGCATCATTCGTGGCTTGAACTCCCCGGACAGTGCTGTTATTCAGGAGGCAAGGAAGAAGCTCAAGTCCGCCCTGAAGAACGGCTACCACTCTCTGCTTGATCGCTACGAACTCGATCTTCAGTACAGGGTTCGTATGCTTGAGGTGGGCCGTCGGGAGGCGGATATGCTCCGCATGGAGCTGAGCGCCAATCTCGTCTTGGCTGCTCCGAAGCAGTCGCAGGCCCAGCGCACTCTGGGAGTTGGCCTTGGATCAACTTCGGAGTCGCGAATCGCAAGGCTCGCGTATATCAAGACGGATTTGGAGTTCCTGCCCAACGAGCTGCAAGAGGCGTTGTCCTCTCGCTGGATCGTAATGTTGCAAGGGATGCCTTACAGCCCGAGAGCTTTCGTCAACGTGGTGATGGAACAGAATAGGCCCCGCAGCATTGGTTGTTGGAACGGGATCATTCATCTGCGAGGCAACACGTTGGACGACCTCCGCAACGAGATGGACTGGATTTTCAGCCAGAATGAGCGGTATGCACGTAACTCGATTGAATTTTCGAGGAACGAGAGCAGCAAGCACCTTGCTCGCAATGCAGCCCGCTATGCTGAGACGAGCGCTCCCGCCGCCCGCGAGGGTGAGCATTGGAGCCGTGGCAGCTGGCAGAATTGGTCCGAATGGAGCGGATGGGGTGACAGTAGCGGAAGCTATTCATCTTGGCGGTGGCGCTAAAAGCGCAGCCGTCATGGTTTGCATGTGAGCAATGGTTCCCCTGACCTTCTCCCTCTGTTGTGTTACTGTTTGGCTGCTTTGTGAAAGGCCCCTTTAACACGCAGAGGGGGGTGAAGAATTTGATCAGTCAACATGGGGTTTTACATCCGTTACATCCGCAGTGTGGCTGTTCAAGCGTGAAAATGTGCGAGCAGCGCACTTGGACGGTTTGTTGTTTCCTTTTGGGCCCCAAACCGGTAACCCTTGAATCTAAAAGAGAGAGAGAGAGAGAGAGAGAGAGAGAGAGAGAGAGAGAGAGAGAGAGAGAGAGAGAGAGAGAGGGTAGGTGCTTTTGCTTTCGTTCCACTTGCTGGCCATCGGGGCCTGAGGTGGAATGAGGCCAAGGGTGTTTGGACACATGCCTGTCGAATTGAATTCTGGCAGGGCTTTGCGTCGCCGTGCTTTTGGTCTCAGGTTCGATTTCAATGGAGATGGGATGCTGAATGCGGCAGAGACCCAAAGACTTGTGAAAGGCAGCTTGGCATCCAGGTGTCATTTGACCCCTGTGAGGGGGGGGGGTTCCCGAATGCGTAGCGAAGGCTTCGCGATGTTTCGCGTCAACTGGAGGTTTGGGGCCGCGTTCTCGAGGAGTTGCTCCTGAGTTTGCAACCTTTCGTGGTGGAAGCATGTTTGTGATGGATCGGCAAGCGCATTGGCCGTGTGCGGGAATCGTAGCTTCGGCAGGCGCAGTGTGTTGGAAGGTCGCGTGTTCACGTTGACGTGCCATGCCATTGCGATTTGCGTCTACGGGGGCGGTCGCTTTGGCGTTTTTTGCTTGGCACGCGATTGCAAGCCTTTGCGCGAGTGTCATTTGCGCTGGCCCTGTGGAGCGGCACGTGCAATTTTCGTGGCAGGCGCAGCACTTGAGACGCGAGGAGCGAGGCGACGAAGACCTAACTTCTACTGTAGCGTGACGTGACGAGAGACGTGATGTGAGACTTGATAAGCGGCATGATCAGAGACGTGACGGGAGACATGACTAAGAGACTTGAAGAGAGACTTGATGAAGACGTGATAAGAGGCGCGGGGAGAAACATGACCAGATGCGTGACGAGATCCGTGACGAGCGACGAAAGACGTGACAGGAGACGTGCCGCATGCCCCATGAACAGAAGAGAGAAGAGAAAAGAGTTTAATTAGCGAGAAGAGAAGAAAGGAGAACAGAGAAGTTGGAAGACAAGAGGGGGCAACAACTGTTGATGTGCAGGAAGGATGTACCGGCTACCACGGTCAAACGTTTTCACTTCACCTACAGGGTTGGTGACTCTGTGCCCTTTCTGAGATCAATGCGGAAGGACATGGAAGGACCTTCAAACTAAAACTGTTTTCCTTGCCGCTGGGTGGCTTTGCGCAAAGGGCAGTCGATCCCAGGCGTGCTCAAAGAAAGGAGGGCCGGCTCTGGGCACACCCCGGAAAACGCAGAGGAGCCAGGGCTCAACTATCCGTCGGCCATGTTTCGCTTCAACTTGAAACCAGCCAACACATGCCAACCAACAAACAAGCACAAAAGCAATCGAGCAAGCAAACAATCAAGCGAATGATGATTGCATTAGGGAAGCCCTTCTGCAAGGTGGCTTGCAGACCAGTGGCCCTATGGCTAAGCACAAGTAGCTGAATAGGTCAGAGCTAGGGACCCCTTCAAGTCATGACAGGCAAATCGGTCCCACTGTGTAACACGTCCAACATTTCCTGTTGGCAGTTGCTCAACATTTGGCAAGTGGCCTGAACCCCAGGTTTGTCCTGCGATGCTGGTTGGAATTGGCTGAGTGCACCCAAGCCGTCCCACACACACACACACACTTGGGGCTTGACAGGAGCTGGTGCCCTTCAAGACCCTCCAGAAAGGAGGCTTCGTGGTGCTCCGGGAGCTGGGCCGCGGGGGACAGGGGGTGATGTACCTGGCCAAGAAGCGGCTCGGGCAGCATGGCGTTTGCGTGCGCTTAAAAGGGAGATGAGGTTCTGGATTCTGCGTGTTTTGGGATGATGACCGATGCAAAAAAAGCGGATTGACTTGTCGATTCCAACCTACGGGAATCGAATCGCCTTTGGGGTAAGAAATGAACACTTCCCTGTCTTGAGGTTGGGTTTCCCTCAATGAATCTAATCTCGACCAAGAAGAAGTCGGGCCACCCTTGTTCAACGGACAGAGTGCTTGAACGTCTGAAATTTGATTTTTAAAGCCTTCAGAGACAAGGGCACAGAAAACTGCACACAATTTGCATAAAAGCATATTCTTGGTGTAGGCTCGCGCCGTTTTTGCGAACGGCATGTTGATTCCCTCCGCGCAGCGTAGGCTTCTCAATGCCGCTTTTTCTACAAGCTACGCTCAGGCCCTGTGTAGGCATCCGCGTTTGCATTCAAGGCATGTTTGCTAGCTAGGCCTTCTAGCTGTCAGATCCGGGTTCTATCATCACTCTGCGCTGCTTCAAAGTGCCAACGCGTGTTCGCGTAAGACTTCTGCGTAGGTGTGCGAGTGTATAGGTTCAAGCTGAACCACCAAAGATCAGAAAGATGTCTTCCAACCCAGCAAAACCTGTTACTTTTCCGCTTAATTCTCTTGGGTCCGGCTTTTGCGCAGTTTTTGTCACGCCCCAGAAGCTGCAAGCAACTTTGTACCGAGCTTGTGAGTACGTGAGCTTTGTGGAACACATGGGCTCGCATGCACTCGGCTGATGGCAGCCACTGCCAAGGGAAGCAGATGGAGGGTTATTTGATTGCCGCCCCTTGGCCGCAATTAACAGGCTGCAAACAGTCTGGTTCATGCGCGACACGGCCAATGATGGCCAGGAGACGAGGATGACACGGAGTACTGCATTAAGTTTTACTACAAGAAAGACAGCAATGCAGGTCTCGGCTTGTGTCGGCTTGGATGCGCTTGTTGAGCTTGCATCTCTTGCCTTGCCGTTGCTCTTGGCATTGCAGAGCTGGGCTTCGCAGGAACTGTGAATGAACTCGTGGATGAGTTCTCGCGGATGAAGGACTTTGACAATGAGTCGCCTGCCAAACTTCAGGGAGATGGGCGCGTGATCTTCGATTTTGGGACCCTAGTCGAACTTTCTGAGGTATGTGGCAAGGACCTATGAGACCTTCCAAGACCAGGACTTTTACTACCTGGCATCTTGGCGGCGGAAGGGAGCGTGGACGCCTGTGGAGACAAGTCGCTGGGCTCGGCGCCAAACCGTAAGGTGAATGAGCCCTACTTCGGGGGGGACTGGACAAAGCTGGCCTGCAAGGCCATGGGAGAGCGGGGTCGGCCGTATTCTGCGGCAATTGCATCGATCTGGGTGCTTTATGGCTCGACGAACTTGGACCGGGGAAGCATGAGCGCTTGCAAGGGCGAAAGCCGGTTTGAGATTCGAATCCTGGCTTCCAGACAGTTGCAGGCCTACGACCGGAGTGTGCACATGAACGAAGATTGGTGGCGCCAACTCTTCCGCCAATGCTTGGAGGGCTTGGACTATTTGCTCCTTGGTCTCAGGATGTGCTTGGTGCCAATCCTACCCAAGTGGCTCATTGGGTGGTTGTCCCAATTTGGGGCACCCTCCAATTTTGGGTGTGATGAAGGTGCCATACAAAGCAAGGTGTTTTAACATGATTCCAAAGAGCACGGTATCCGGAGTGAGGGGAATGATGCCAGAAATCTTTGACGGGCGGACCAAAAGCCCACATGTGACATGGCACCAATGCCTGGTGCGGCTCGGCTGGTCGCCTTTCAAGGCACAAAATGGCTCAGATGCATTGCGACATCAAGGACGGCTGTCCTTGCGGTGACGCTTTGGCAGTGCAAGGGAGATACGAGACGATTGTTCACACTGACGTTGAGTTTACCCCTGCAAGATAGCGGCGTGCGAACTTGCGAAAAGCCCATGCTGGTCAACTTTTTGTTTGGGGTAGTGGACACTTGAAGTTGTAAGTGCAGTAGTACCTTTCTGCAGCACCAAAAGCTTCGGCTTGCTGACTTGCCAGGAGCCAAACATCATGACGAGATGTGATGACGACTTCCGGCGTCCGGCGCCCCAACGGCGGCGTCGTTGTTCGGAAGGCCACATGCCCGTGTCCGGCTCTGCTTGAATCCCTCGTTTTGGTTTTCCACCGCCGACGTCCACCACCACCGCCGCCGCCGCCGCCGCCGCCGCCGCCGCCGCCGCCGCCGCCGCGACCACCACCACCACCGCCATTACCACCCTCCTGAAACGCCCTGCATGCCCCAAAGTGGATTCGCAGACGCTCCCCACCCAGCCGGCTTTAAACCCCGGGAAAGGAGCGCGATGCCGCACAAATAGCAATCTGCAAGTGCACTGCAAGCAACTGCTTATTCAACACCGTGCGAATCATTGGGTTGCGAGTCTTGGTTGCCAAGAGGACCAGGGGTCCATTTAGCCATTTGGCCTGCGACCGAGACCCACGCATCGTGTACATCGACTTTGGCTTGTCGCAGCACTTTGCGAGGAAGGCGCACAACATCTCCGGCACGCCGGGGCCTCAATGTGTTCAGTCTCCAATTGGGAAAAGGCCAAACATCTGCCTGCCCCTTCATTCGGCCCCCTTATTTCGACACTGAAATTGGATGTTGCGCGACCTGGCCAAGGTGATGCCGCCCTTTTGAGAGGGGCCGGCTTCAACACGCATGTTTTCCAAGCCTTCATTATCTCGCGACGCCTCAGTTCTTACTGAAAAAGCTGCCAGCATCCCATGCCTCAGGCCTGGCTACATCCCGCCTGAGACATGGCAGGAGCAGGTGCTTCGGGGTTGCTTTCGCTTGGCTCTCGAGGGTTCCTGTACATTTCCAGGCTGGCAAGCTAAAGCTTTCCAGGCTAGAGGTCTCTATTTTGTGCAGGAAGTTCCATGCCAAGAAAACCCTGGGGCTCACTTTTTGGTTTGGGTTGGCTCAGGAAGATGATGTAGGGAGCAGAATGCTGCGCGCAGGTCTGGTTTCCCAGCGGTGATATTTTCAGCTTGGGCGTCGCCTGGAAGCACAAGAGAAGGGCTGGGAGTCTGTGCTGACATGGCATGGAAATGGATGCGAGGATGGGGGCCCTCAACAGTGATAGACCCGGGGCCCGCTTAAGGTTTTGGGCACGTTCTTTCGGGGTATCTACTACAAATGGTACCTGAGACGGCCTACTAAGTGCTACGCAGACTCCCTTGTGCCACACACTGGAGTTCCGGGGAAAGCTACTTCCAGGAATTCTGGCTTGAGGGAAAGCATGAGTATCAAGTGAAGTGAGTTTGCACATCGAAGACCATGGGCCTGTCTCAGTTCAACTCTCCGCACAGGCACTTCAGCTCGTCCCAGGCCCCTCCCAAGTCCCTGTCGATGTGTTGTAAGTTACTTTCAGTCAGGTGGCCACTGTGTTCAATCATCTCAGAGTGCTCGTGCGTATTCCTGCAAGGAGTTTGTTGTGTTGGCACCATTCGGGGCCCTATTTGTCCAAGTCATGCCCTTTTCTACAGGTGGCTCGCATGGAGAGCCAAAAGGAGGTTGGAGAACATGCAACGCTTCGCTCAGGTGGTGTGGTTCCAAATGCTGGCCGGCCGCGTTCCCACTGGTGACAAGCGCGGCATTTTCCAGGAAGCCGCGGCTCCGCGGCGGCAAAGTGGCCGAAGCTTCGGCGTGGGGAGTTGGTTTCTCAAGGAAGCGCAGCGCGAAATTGAACGGCAATTCACGGCGGGCTTGTTGGCCAATCCTGGGTTTGGGGCCCTGGGGCAGGTTCTGGAGAGGATTAGCGTTTGCGTGCTTGCGGGCGGGTGGGTGGGAGGGGGGGTTGGGTGGGCGAAGAGTTTCCAGTTTCTCCGACTCAATGACTCAAACCAGATCTGAATGAAACTTATTGTTTATACGCTCTTCTCGCAGTACCTAACTTGTTTCCTTGAAACGTTGGGAAGTCGTCGCCTTTAGGACATGTCATTTGGCGAAAGCCGACTTTGACAGTTTGGTCTTACTTCTGGTCATTGCCATCAGGTAAATCCAAATGTTCAGGTCCTTGGAGCATCTTTGGGTTTACCTCCCTGAGGCATTTCAATCATCACTTCTGTTGGTTGCCCATGTCGGGTGGGTTTATGAGCCCGGCTGTTTTGGCCCAGCAAGGGAATCCTTGTGCCCAGGACTTGCAGCAGATCGGCCGTGTGACCTGCGATGCCCCACCCCCGTGGCACCAGTTCCCCGCCCAATGGCGCGCCTCGTCGGGGGGGAGGGGGGGGGGCTCGGCCGAGCGCAGGGGGTGGTTCCCGTCGGGGTCTGCATAAACCTGAGAGGGTGGTTTCTTCTTTGCACACCAGCGTCAGCACCAGCTTGTGAAATGGTTTGAAGCCCGAATGCCACTTTGACATGTAATCTGTGACGCTTTCGTGAGCGAGCATGCATGTAAAGTCTGGCCAACAGCAACAGGAAGCCACGGCGAGGGGCGAAACTTTGCCCCTGTGCCTCTCCCAGCCACTTGTGGCGTCTGAGCGATCGCCAAGGACAGCTTGGCGGCTTGGTTGCCTCCATGCTGCAAAAACAGTGGCAGCCTGAGCTAGCCGGGAGCGGCACGGTTTGCTTGCCGTGTGGGGAACGTTGGCGATCGTGTGGATCAACTTGAGCTGGGCGTGACACACGCACACACACACACACACACATTGTGCTGACGCTGGGATGGTCCGTCTTACTCGGGCCTTTGTTGGGCAATTGAGCCGGCCCAAAATGGCACCAGGCGCCTTCACATGGCACGCCTATTGGAAAGCTGTCATATTTCAGACGGGCGGTGGCATTCTCAAAGTACCAGAATCCCCCCGCTTCAGGAAGATTCTGCGACCGCGCGCGGAAGCTCTTTTGAAGGACCGCCTGCTGAAGGTCTGTTTCTGTCCAGGCGAGTTTGCCTAATGTTGGATTCCTGGAATAAGTTTCAGGATCCTTTCACTGGCTGCCAGATGACTGAGCTTACTGAGCAATCCTTTCGTTGGCTATTGGACCGTGTCCTATAAAATCTGTGTTCATGTGGCTCGTTGATTTGTACCCAGCTCTCATGGCATTGAGAGCTGTTTTCTAAGTCAGGCAGCCAAGCGGTGTTCGAGCGGCTTTTGGCAAACCAGCGGCCCAAACAGGCTGGCCCCAACGCCGCACCCAGAGTGCACCCAGACCCTGAACACAATGGCGGCTGAAGCGGCAGGACACATGGTTTGCCTCCAACTCTGATGCATCGCTGCCGCCGGCTAACTTGGCACGAATGGCGCCCCGGCTAGCGGAGTTCCGGGCCTTGGGAAAGCCGCGCTCTGTTCGGCTTATGTTGGGTGCTTTCAGCAGCCTTTCGGCTTCTTGCAGGTTTCAGCATGTGATTTGAGCTTGTGAGGTTAGTGCGGGATTACTTGCGGGATTGGTTGGGTCGAGATCGGGGTTGGGTGAGTGAATGGTGCGTGGATGGGGAGGAGTAGCAAGGAGTGGAACCCAGGCCCTTGAATGTTCAGACCGAGTCGCTAAGCCACAGCTGAGGTGGGCCAGTCAAAGGCGGCTGTTTGCAGGAGCACGGAAAGCCTTGGCTTTGACGTTGTTCCCAAGGTGTGTCATACCCAGGTTCATTTGTAGGCATGCAACCTCAGTCCCTGTGTGCCAAGAAGTATTTGAGAAGCAGGCGGACCACAAAGCTGATTTGCCGTACAATTTGTGTGGCAAAGAAGCCGGAGTTTCTTCAGCAGAAGAGGCGATAGCCCGCAACAAGTATGTCAGGAGTGACTTGGTGAACGAGCTGTGTGCCCTTTGCAACTTGCGCGAGCTGCACCTCAACTGCAGATAGACATTGGGACCTGGGAGTCCCAAACACGACTCAAATTGGACAGTGCCATTGGATCCAACATGTCTTTGTATCCACTTGCTTGAGGCCGTGGAGGAGGCATGCCAGGTTGCAAAGCGGATTGGCACTTACCCGTTCGTGGGCTGGAAGTGAGGGACCTACCCCCAAAGCCCCAAAACAAAAGGCCTCATGTTCAGAGTTGCTCGTTTCGACACTATTTCCCAGCAGAGCAAAGGAATAGGTGGTGCTTTCGATCATGGGGTGCGATTCTCCGCAAACTGGAATGCCCGATTTTTGACTTCAAATGGGATCGATTCAGGGTTTTTGCCGTGGGCACAGCTGGCGAGCTGGCGAGGTTTCCGGTTGGTCTTTTTAAGTTCTGCACCGACTGGAAAAAGTTTTAAGGGTCAAACTCTGGCCCTCGCGGTTTTTTTGGCTGATGCATGGGGCTTGGGGAAGGCGAAGCACGGAGGCCCGCCTGAGGCGTTCCCTGCGCCAGCGACTGGACCAGCTGGCGCGGGAGGGTGGCCCAGTGCCTTGGGCACGAACGGACGGCACGGCACACGGGAAGGGCTCAGCTTACTTTTGAGAGATGCCAAATGGCCCCTTTTCCGGCCGCTTGAGAAGCCACTGGGGCCATGCTTGGCCCTATGTCCCACCGGCAGACTGATCCCAGTCCCAACTTGAGGAAATGTTTGCGGGTCCCAAGGCTGGCCCCAAGTCGTGGGCCTAGTTTGGCCCGTCGAAACCTCTCGGCTTTGGATAAGGTAAGGCCATGTTGGAGCATCCTTGTTGCTGTCTGTGAGGGGTCCAAAGATTCGTGTACGGTCTGCTTCTTTGCTTTTCTGTGGCAGTCGCAAAGAAGACCTGCTTGCTACACCTTAGTATTTGGGTTTTTGGTCTCAGCATGCGCGGTGGTCCTTTGTCACAGCTGGCATGTGATTTGTACGGCTCGCAGGCGCCTCCCAATATGCCCGTGACAAGTGCCAAGCTGCTTGGCACCGGAAGCAGCCAGGAGCTATCCACAGGAAGCGCCTGAAGGCATGTGTGGTCCTTGGGTCAGACAAAACGCTTCTGGCGCAGCTTTCGTTTCTGGGTTTTGTGGCTCAAACAAGTGGCTGCTGTGTTCCAAGCACGGACAGCATCCAAGGTTCAGGCAAGTGGCCGCGGGGTATGGCGTCGGGGAGGAGATCCTCAACAATTTCATGGAAAACGTGGCTCAGGCGTTTCTGTAAACTCACCAGCCAAATGCGTGTCTCAAAATTGGGTCCCACTTGTGAACAAAATACTGTGCATCTTTGCCATGGACCATCTTTTGCTCGCCAATTGTTTGCCTGCAGCGCCAGAGATGAGAGACCCGTTTAACTGAAAAAGCGTCGCGCATTGGTCGGTTGGGTCTTTGGACCGCTCCGGACTACGCAGGGCCCGTATGTGCAGCATGCGGAGCTTCTGAATGAGGTCATGCAGGCCTTGGGAGTGGGCACGGAACCAAAAACGAGCCGATCGGTCGGTTTCAAACTTACACCCTTAAACGTAAGCCAAGGTGCACAGACAATCAAATGATGGAGTTGCTGTTTTTCCGGCCCTTCTCCGGTCTTTTCGACACATCCCCGGTTGGCTCCCCACTGAGTGACTTACTCAAGACAGGCAAGCCCGCTATGCGCATGGCCAGTGGTCGGCTATGCGCGTTTCTCATAACAGGGCCTGGGCTTGTTGTCCCGTCCAAGCAGAGCAAGCCTTTTGAGGTATCAGTTTCTGACTCACCTCGGAAGTTGCTTTGGGATAGGGTACGTGTAAAGATGAGGGGTGGTTGACTTCCACCTCTAAAGTTGTTTGTGCGCAGCTCTTTTTGTTTTTGCTTGTGGGCGGGCTGGCCTGCGCTTGTCTGATTGCCCCCAGGAGAAGGAGAAGCGCAGCAATCAGCTCCTTGGCCGCGCTTGGAGCAAGGGTCATGAGTCATGAAGGCTCGGGCGAGCAGGTCAGCATTTTTTTGTTTTCTTGCTATCCGGTTTTTGAGGGGGCAGAACAATTCCCACATGTCCAAAGCGGCTGAATGACATCGCCAGACAGGGCACGGGAACCAAGCAGCATCCGCCAATTCTTTCAGGCCGGCCTTCTGCAGCCAGTGGGGGAACACTGAAGTAGGGGCCCATCTCATGGAAAGGGCAAAGGCCTACGATTGCTTTTGCCCCTTTGCCATGAATTGAATGGCGAAGGGCAATGTCAACTTGTGGGTCCAGTGTCTGGGGGCCGCGACGTGTCAGTCAGGGACATCGGGGGTTCCAACAGTACCACCATTCGAGTATTTGCTTATTAGGAACACACGATTTGGTTCTTCTGGAACGGGGGGCAGGTGCTGTTCATGACAATTGTTTTGTTGCCACAGTACGTGACTCTGAAGCAAGGCTGGTGACGAATCTCTTCAATGAGCCACTTGGACGCAGGAAGTGCACCATCTCGATGGACCATGACATGCCACGTCGTATCATGCCATGTCATGTGACTGCGCATGGTTACTGGGCGTGCCAATATGATGCCGTACCATGCCATACCAGTTCAGTTGAAAGCCAATGAACGCCTTTTGAAGAAAAACAAACGCTTCCTTTAAAGCAGGTTTCCCCTTTTCATGAAGCAACTTCACTGTCTAGCCCGAGGACGGGAGCTGAACGGCTGTTTAGCGTACTGTGTCACGATGCAGTTTGTCTTCCCGTTCCTGAAGTTTTGCGCGGGGGGATCAGCTGGAATGACCCCAGCATCTCAATAAGCAATCCCCACAGTTCTCCAGACAGCTTGTCCCCCGCCATTCGTGCCATGCGTGAGCTTTGGCTGCCTTTAAGTGTTTTTGTTCTATTGCATGACAACTAGCAAAATCACATTCCCTTTTGTGAAAGCAACGTGGAGTAGCTCAAGTAGGATACAACGCTAGCTACTTGGTCAACACCAGTGGTCTTCAAGATCAAGCGTGAAGTCATAGAAGGCTTTCATCCACACCACATATACTCGCATGAAACACACATGGATTCAGTTTCCTCTCAAAATATGTGTTCCTTTTGTTCCGACACCCTAAACAGGTTCTAGCACAGGGGTTCTATGCCAGATCCTGTTTGCAACACGTGTAGGGCTGCCCCCTTCAATCAGAGACTCTGAGACTAACACATTCACTGCTTTTTTAAGCCTGCTCGAGGATGGACAAGGACGGGAACGGGCGCCTGAGCCGCAGCGAGCTCCGGGCCATGCTCCAGAGCGACGCCTTCGACTGCACCTACGAGGATGTGGACGAGGCGCACGCGGAAACCGCCCGGAAACCGTTTGGGGAGTCAGGTTTTGTTAAGCCAACATGGGTCCCAGTTTTGCTGTTGTAGGGTGAATTTAACTTCACCTGTCCAGGGTGATTTCAACTTTACCTGTTGGTGATTTTTGGTTTCTCCCGGGTGGTGACAAGTTTGGTTTGGCCAGATGGACGCATTGTAAAGGGAAATTCTAAATGAGTTGATGCTTAGGCAAGAAAGAAGTTAGTAGCAGGCGCTTTGCCCAACCCCGGACAGAAGCCTTTGGCTGACTTGACCGCAGGGTTGATGCTCCCGGAGCAAGAAGCAACACTGACTACAAGCCTCAGCATTGGGTTCGATTTAACGGGTGTTGGTCCTCAGTCATGGTGGCCCAAAAAGCCTAGCTTTGATTTGCAGGTACTTGTGGCAAGCGACAAGCAAGCATGTTTTCCTCTGGGCGGCTCACACACTAGCGGATGTGGGGGACAGGTATTGGACAGCATGGACTCCAACCATGATGGAGATGTGGATTTTGACGAAATGAAGCGTTGCTTGGCTGCGGCGCTCGCCAAGTTTGGGGCACGGGAGAGCAGTACTCGGAGCAGTTGTTTGAATTTAACATGGCACCCAAATGCACCCAAAGAACCGACATGTTTAGAGGCCCCGCCACAAAAGAAGGGTAGTGACCGGGTAGTGTGGAAGCTGGGGCACCACTCCAGGTAGGAACGACTGGGAAAAAGCTGTATGCACCATGGTCATGTACTTTGAAAGCTCCAAGCAATGAAGTCCTACATAGTATTAGTCTGCTGCATGCTGCGTACTGCATTTCGAATCAGCTGGAACTTGTTTTTCTGGCTGTGAGCCGTGGCAGCTTGATATTGTGGACAACTCGACCGTGCGACAGACGACGGATGGGGGGTTGCTGGGTCGGTGTCTCGTAACCTGATAAGTTCGCTATAAACTCCAGGCTCTCCAGGGGGGTTGACGGAGGACCCAGGTTTCAGCCACTGAGGTGCCATCATGGAGGATGGCCGCATCGCCATGAAGGATGAGGCTGACCGCGGGGAGCGGCCCCGTTGGGGTTGGCTGGGCCCCTCGGCAGGACGATGGGCACTTTTCAGTTTTTCCGAAGTGGGACTCCCATCACTATGACAGCATCCCCGGAAATTGCCAAACCTCAAAAAATATCGCAACTTTTGTCACGGTGTTTTGCTTTGAGATTGCCTGGAGGAAGTGAATTGAAGATGCCACGGCAAGATAAAATGACATATCGGGAGATTTGTTCACAGCCTGTATTTTCGGCTTGCTGCGGCGGGGATATTGTGTTTGCCGGTTAGTGGTGCCGTGGATGGGAAACAGCCTGCTAACTTTGAGCCTGTTTTAGTTGCCGGAGATGAGCTGGTTGGCTCTTCCATTCAGACGCCAAGCAAGTCGAGCTGCTTTTTTCTGGCCTTTGATTGAGAACCTTCCTAGTCATCAATCATGCTTGTTTCTTTGCGCAATGGCCCTGAATTGGGTAGAACTTGTCGTCATCGTCCTTTCGTCGTTGTCGCCGTCGTCCTTCTCGGCATCGTTTTGTCTTTTCAGTCCCCAACCATCCTTTGTCAAGCGGCTGGAAGCTATTCGACGACCGGAAGAAGAACGAAGATTGAATCCGCTAATGGGATGCACCCAAAGTCTAAAGGCAAGCAATGGCAGATCTGCCGGAAAATTGACTTCCCTGCCATGGTAAGAACGGGCAACCCATCGCTCTGCCACGTTCCAAGGTCTCGGCTTTTAAGCCGCTGGATGGCTTGGCATGTGTCACCGCCGGCGCAGCACGTAGCCGGACGGAGTGCGCTCCACAATCCATTCACTTGCCTGTCGATTTGGCATCCTTGGATCTCCATGTTAGTATCATGTCAAGGGACCTCTCTCGGTTTGTTTCAGGATGGCTTCCATAGGTGTCCTTTTGGGTTGATTTGGTTGAAACATAGAGGGCCCTGGTTGGCCTGGTGGTTCAATCAACTACCAAGGCCATCTATTTTCCCAGAAACGGCACCTATGGCTTCCCTTTTGCTGATCGGATCGCCACCTCAGCAGGTGAGCTTATGCAGGGTGCCCGGCAGGCAAACTGGGAGATGTTTGCTTTTGCGACCCGACTTTAAAACCACAAAAAGCGGATGGGCCGACCTGTTTCAGGGGTCATTGAGGCGAAGTGTCAGTATGAGTTTCCTTTTGTTTGAGGAGGACAGGTATTTCCGGGGTGGGCGATGCTCAGTTTCCTCAGGGTACCCATGCTTATGCCGCTCGTGAGTTATTCATTCTGCGGGAAAAGCTGCGAGGGCCAGCCGCCACGGACTTGCATTTCTTCGCGGAAACGTATGCCCTGGAAAAATGCAAGTAGGGGGCAAGGGAAACCCTGCTTTTCAATCAACCGAACCTCCTCGTCCTCCCTTCCTGAGCTTGGTCAGTCAGCTGATTTCCCGTCTTGCGAGCAATTTGAGAGGGATCTCTGGGTTGCTCAGCAAATATTCGGCTTTTGCATGGGATTCCCTTGACCCTCTTGTTTCACCCACAAAGAGGTCAACGCGTATTCGACCCAAAAAAAACAGCCTGAAATCTGGAATCAGAATCGGAAAACCACCTTGGAGAAGAAAGCGTTGGTGACCCCTGCATCCAGGGGGGGCATGGGCAAGCTGTCAGGCTGTCCCGGGCGTGTGGTCCCGTCCCGCAGGCGTGCGCACTGGGCAGTGGCATTACGCTGGTTGTGCACCCGCTGCAGCCAAGGTCCGGGCCTCATGTCTTGGGAGCTCCATGGCTTCTTCGTTCTCAGTTTGGCAGCGAGGTGTGGGAATTTGACCTGCCCAAAAAGTAGGACAACAAACACGGGCCTGTTGAAAGTGCTGACCACTTGGGCTGGAGATTTCAGTTCTGGGCACGGAAACGGTCGCGCCGAAAGAGGGAAGGACCTTTACTTTCCTTGATCTTGGACTAGATGGCGCCCGTTTTGGTTTTCCAGCCCCCCAGACACACCTCCCCGCAAAAGAAGCGCTTGTGACATCTTGTGACATGACCAAACGCCGCAGGAAGCCTTTCGCCCGCATTCTGGACCGCGCCGGCTTGCTGCTTCTTGGCAACACGGAATTCAGCTTGGGTTGATGCGCCGGGGCGGTCAAAAAGATGGATCGTGGTTTGCTTGGTGAACCCGAAGTGAGGATGGTTTGCAAGGGTCCCTGGCCTGGCTTTGATGCATCCCTCGTGGCAATGGAAGAGATTGTTCTAATTTTTTATCTATGACAAGGCACTTTCAAGCCTACCGGGGAATCTGCATTGCTTGGACAAGAGCATTGTCCAGATTTGCTCAGCTCCATGTGTGAAGGAAGGTGATCTACACATTTAACATTGCATGTATCACTTTGACAGCTAGAGGACAGAGAGAGAGAGAGAGAAAGAGAGAGATTGAAGTTTGGCAATCAGTCATTGTGGATTGGATCAAATCGAAACACGTAAGAGTGCTTGACCGGGGTCCGTTTGAGATGGCTCAAGGCGGTTCACGGGAGAGATCGCTCGGTGCTGAAACGACCTTCCTTCATCTTGCCGGACTCGAACAATGTTTGGGTAAATCATTCCAGTTTGGCCGGGGGCTTGCAATTCCTGAAGTCTCGCATTTCCTGGAGTGGTGTAAGTTTTGTCTGCACTTTCGGCGGTGAACCTTTTGCAGAGGTGGCATGTGCGTTTGGTTGGTGTGTTGAATTCTTCGGAGTGGTGTGTCTGTGTGTTGCATGTTTTCCCCCTTTGGTGAACATAGTCCCGAAATTGAATGATTGCATAGATTGTGTGGCAACAGATGTTCAATTCTGCAGTTGGCGAATCCTGGTAATTTGCGTCAAGGCGTGTAGCTGATCAGTGGAGAAGGTGATCTTACAAGGGAGCTCTTGGTCAAGACCATGTCTTATCAATCAGGGTCAGCATTATATACTGCAGTGTCCCAGGGGTACGTTGAGCCATGTTGAGCCCTTACCGAATGAATAATTACATGTCCCTTGCCCGTAGTTCTCGGCCTTTCAGCGTTCATTCAGATGTGCTTCTTATTTTCCCTTTTTAGGTCGGGCAGCGGCATTTTTTGTTTGGAGAGTTGTTTCGCCCCTATCCAGCACAAGTAGGATTGTGACCCTGCACTTCGTCTCGCAAACCTTTGGGGTCGTCCTGGGCTTACCTATGAGCCTGAGGCTTCCCATTGTCTCGGAGGCCCTCTTTCGGCTTCTCACCAACAGTGGGACTTGCGGAGTTTCCGTGGGCTGCTGGCAAAGGCCCATGGGACCAGCCGCCGGCTCGCCGGCTCGCTCCAAACCTCTTTCAATGTGTCCCAAATCATGTTGTTCTTGTTGCCGGGGAAAAGGAAACGGTCTACGGTGGTTCCTGGGGTCCTCCCTGACTCAGAGTTCCTTTGCCAGAAGCACGGGAGGTTTGGCTGACACTGACCGGGTCCTGTAGGGAAGAGTTGTTTTTTGCACCTTCTGACAGTGTCCCTCTACCGAGTTCCAAGAGTAGCCAGACACAGTTACCAGATTCGCTAGGCACCCTTCACCCCATGTAGGGCAAACACACATGGAGGCTGCCCAACCCATGTTCCATGCACTTGTCCAAGTAGCAGCCCGTGGCATGACAGCCACAGTGTGACGTAGACTCTGTTCCTTTTTAAGGATGCTCTCCTTCCTTCCCTGCAGAAAAGCAAATAGGATGTGGGAGGCGGGATGGGGGCAATGCATAGACGGCCGCGAGGGGTGGGAGCCTCAAGTGCATGAGGGCGGAGCCGGGCCTGGGCCCCCTGCGCTCAGAGGGGCTGCGAGGTGGGCTCGCGTTGCCCCAAAGACAGCACGGAACAAGTTGAGTTGGAGACCCGGAAGAGGCCCAGAACAGGAGATTCCCTGAAAAGGACATGGAGAGGGGGCCACCGTTTTGATAGGCGCGTCGAGAGGAGGGGATATGTCCAAGCAAATTTGGGCACTTCTTCGTGGCTGCGTGCTGTACTAAGAGGGTTGCTTTGTCCTGGGTAGCGTGTGGGGTTTGACTAGGTGTTTGACATGCGAGGCGATTTGCAGCGAGCCTTGGCTTTCAACCAAGCCTCGCTCAATATCCCTTGGCTTGGCCCAAATCGTGTGAGGCACACGCACTTTTGCAATAAGGACAAGCAGAAGTTGTAATCTTTAGCCGTTTGAGCGCCCCCATGGCTTCCGAAGCAGAAAGGGATCGACGCTCTCGCATGGCTGTATCCACAGTGCATGCCCCGCCGAAGAAGGGTGGAGCAGGCGGTGCTTTTACGTGGGGCTCCGCCCACGACACCTCCATGGACTTTGACGCCACCAGAGTTCAGCAGCACGTGGGTGTTGTGACGGCAGCTCCTCCGACCACCGTCCAGCAGCAGGCTGTCCCGTTTACCGCCAACCTGTCCAGCTCCTGGGTTCTAAATCATCCATGATTGGCCTGATTCTCTCACTTTGACATCTCAAGGGGAAAGACATTTTCTTCGTAACTTAAGGTTGCATTCTGTCAAATTCTCTTTTTTTTCACCCAAGACATGTGTAGCACCCAGGCTCTCAGCAGTTCCCCTCCCTCGGCGCACGGACGGTGACCGCGCCGGTGGGCGCTGCCTGGAGCCGGCCGCCCCTCATGGCCACGCAGCGACCGCCGGTTCCGCAGATGGCCAGCCAGCCGCAGATGGCCAGCCAGCCGCAGCTGGTGGCCCCCCCACAACCGGTGACGACCCAAACCTTCGCCTACACGGCGCAGCCAATGACAGCTCAGCCCATGCAGGGCAGAGTGATGAGTGGCCAGGCCCCGCAGCAGCCTGTGTATGCCTTCCAGAACTCCTACCCCAATGCCGTGACCTACGCCGCTCCAGCCCCTGCTGCGCGGCCAGTGAGGGAGGTGGAGAAGGACCGCAGATCAAGAATGGCATACTCGACCTACCATCAAGCCCCCAAGAAGGGCGGAGCAGGTGGCCAGTACACCTGGGGCACGGCTGCAGATGTCAAGGACATTGACATGTCCGCTTTGCCTGGCCCAGTGCTGCAGTCAAAGGTGTCGACGGCTCCCCCAACCATGCCGCAGACAGCGCCAGCAGAGAGTTCCACCCCCTTCTCGGGGAATTTTGAGAACTTCAGTGTTACTGGCACTCTTTTTGTATTCCGGTCGCCTCCCTAAATCCAAAGGAGTTGACGTTTTATATAGATATACAGTATACACAAAACAAATCAAAGGTAAAGCATGTCTATTCTATAAATGCATATACGGTATCTGTATATATATGTTAAGATATATATATATATATATATTGTCATGTGTACACGAGCAATTACTTGTGCATGTGTGACAAGTTCAAGTGTGTGGCATAGCATGCCGCACCCCTTAGCTACAAGCAATAGTGCTTGACTTCTTCTGTGGGCTACGCCAAGGAGCCAACAGCAATTCCCCGCGCTGTCCACCAGCTCGGCGCCTGGGACCGCGCCGTCCGTTTGGACCGGCGCCCCGCCCGCCTCGGTCCTGGAGCCGCCAAAGGCCGGTCACAAAATGGGTTGCTGTGAGGTGGATTTCCCTTGAAGCCACAACTCTCATCTTAATGGGCCCAGCAAGGGTCCGCAAGTGTTTGAGACAAACCATATTGA
The DNA here is from genome assembly GCA_963377175.1 of Effrenium voratum. Classification (NCBI taxonomy): domain Eukaryota; class Dinophyceae; order Suessiales; family Symbiodiniaceae; genus Effrenium; species Effrenium voratum. The sequence continues at coordinate 436,431 of CAUJNA010003343.1, forward strand.
TTGAGGCTGGCAAAGAGAAACGAACTAACCATTGTAGTTCAAAGGGCTGGGTTAAAGGAGGAGCTCCAGAAATTTCGGGTTTTTGGTCCTCCTGTGGAGCAGAAAAGCTCACGAAAGGCGTCTGTGCCAGCGCCGGCCACCCAACCGGCCACCCAACCGGCGGCCCTACCGGCGGCCCAACCGGCGACCCTTCCGGCGACCCTCCCCGAGCCTGAGCCCGTCCCTGCCACGCAGAGCCCGCAGAGCGGGGAAGCCGAGCCCGAGAAGGAGGACAGCAAGAAGAATTGCTCCATCCAGTGAGAGAGAGAGAGAGTCCGGAGAGCATTACAGTTGCCTGCTGCAAGGGCGGCATGGTCTTTAAAGCGCGCCGAATCGCGTTTTGCCATTCACCCTTCGGGAGTGGCGGGAGGCGCGGTTCAAGAAATTTGTGGAAGTTCAAAGTCAGCGCTTGCGCGTTGCTTGGGACTGGTGATGTGATGAGACTAATTCAGTCGCTGGCTTTGTTTGACCTTGCAAGCTGCAAAGGGAGGGGATAGGCATACTGGGCAAAGGGACTATACTGCGAATAAACTGAAGACATGATCCCAAATGACAGAGTTGGGACCAAGACTTACGTACCACGCGCTTGATGCTCTCAAGTCCGTTTGCGTAAGGAGGATTGGAAGCAAACGAACTCTGTCCCATCAGCGGGCCAGCCACGTGCCACCCAAGTTCACGCAGACTGCGCGCAGCGGTAGGCAGTCCGAAGAGACGAATGCAGCCGTTGAGCTCAGACCGGCCGAGTCCGAGCGGGCGCGGAGATGGGCGCCATGAGCCCGGCGGCCCGGACGGCAGCGGAAAGCGGAGAGCGGAAAGCGGAAAGCGATCGCATTTGGCCGCCCGTGACACCATTTGGCATCACAAGGTGTACTGAAAAATGGGACCATATGTAGAAAAAAATGGTTTGTTGGAGGCAAAGCGGAGGTGCACGAGCGGGGTTTGGTATGTGCTGGGTGGGACAACTTGGCTCGTATGAAAGGTCTGGGGCTTGGCTCGGTTCTTTGGTTGAACGCTGGCCCAGTTCAGTTGGCTGACAACCCGTGAGACATTCATGTTCAGGCATTTTGCTGCAAGCCGGTTTGAGAGGCATGGCAAAGACCTAAGCAGGTCAGTCACAGCCAAAGCACGCCTCACGCAGGGCGACGTGGCATCGCCTTGCTTGCCATCTCAGCGGCCGTAGGCGGGAGTGTCATGCGCAGCTGATTTCAGCGACTCTATGTGCATTATGAATGGAGGGGCATTAATTTCAGGATTTTTTCGTTTTTTTCCAGGATTTTTTTCGCTTTTGGCTTAGGACCAACGTGGGCGTGTTTATTTCAGAGTTCTGTTTTTTTAGGAGAAACTATTTGAAACTATTTATAAAAATCCCAGAAACTATTTGAGACTATTTATAAAACAAAAAACAATCCCAGACTGTTTGAGACTACTTATATATATTAAAAAACAAAAAACTAGAAACTGTTTGAGACCATTTATAGAAACACAGCAAGAAACTGTTTGAGACTATTTGTAAAAAGAAGCAGGCAACCGTTGGTGTATGTGCAAAAGTAAGTGCCTTATTTGAGCAAGAAGGCAGACAAATGGACACTGTCTATAACCATGTTTTAGGCACTGGGCGCTTTTGGACCTTTCGGTCCAAAAACAAATAGCTCATTTGTTTTTATGAACGGTTTCAGATAGCTTGCAGACGTCGATTTATAACTAGTTTCAGAGAGCTTACTAAACATTTATCAATAGTTTCAAATAGCTTCCCCAACATTAAAACACAACAATGTTTCAAGTATTGCCCAGGAATTGTAAAAATAGTCTCGAATTGTTTCCTGTAATTTACAAATAGTTTCAAATCGTTTCCTGAATTTATAGAAAAAGTTTCAACTAGTTTCCGTTTGTTGAGGTAACTACTTTGAAAGATGCATAACCATACAAACTACTTCTGAAATTTGGAGAAGCTATTCGGAGCCAGTTTCGAAGGTTGTGCGTTTATTCACATGTATCATTTGGTATTCCCATTGGTATTCTCAAACAGCAAGGGAATACTGAGTACAGCGACAGCAAGAAAGTAAATCGCCTTGAGCCACCCAGTTCTGCAATTCTTTGCCTTGACAGTGTGTTTCCGCAATGGGGGGGGCAGAAGCTTAAGTGTCATGTCTGCGCTGGTTGTTAGAATTATTTCGAAAGCGGGTTGAGCGGCAAGGGGCCTTGCCCAATTGAACGATTTGCGAGGACGAGGTGGGCGCAGACGGTTCGTCAGCATTGAACCAACCATTCTACACGGCACAGCTGCCACACATTGTACTTTTTGTGTGTTGCTGGTGCAGTGGCAAGTCGAAAAACGAAGAAGATCGCAAACCCGCTGAGCTGTTGTCTTCTGAAGGATGTGCAGCTGAGCACATCGCGATGCGGCGTGCCGTGCGGCACGCAGAAAAAGCCTGTGGCAATTGTGTCAACCAGAAGCGGAAGGCGCTTGCAGTAAGTTTCAAGTTGGCGGCCCGACGTGAACGCAATCGGCGGAAAGGAGGTTGTTTGGTGGCCGCGCGAGGTGATGTCTCATCATGCAGGTTTCGCTGGGCGTTGCCGTCGGTGGCCGAACCTACGCCGTGTTGAAAAATCGTCACGGCAACATCCTGACAGAGACGCTGCTTCCACAACAAAGCCTCTCTTCAGAATGTTGTAGATTTCGGTTAACTGGCATCAAGTGTGTAAGGTGATGTGATGCACCCGAGCCCGAGGGCATGCTTTCTTTGACTTTTGGTTGCGCAGGTATCCAAATGGTGCTACGCAATGGTTATGGTACAAAGAAAAGGTTATGTTCTGCCTCTGGATTCGGATCCCGGCCAGGCATCCAATTTGTTGGCCAACGCAAAGGCCGCTTGTTTGCGAGTGATCTGGTTGCGGACTTGTAGTGTGACTGGATGCCCACCTAGGCAAACCTAACTGCAACATGTTGCGTGGCAACTTCCTCTACTTGTATTTGCCCTAGCGAAGAATCACTGAGAGTTGGTCTTGCGCTGTTGGCAGTCTTCACGCAGCTCACAGAGCCCTAAGCCAAGCTGGGATGGGAAAGGTCAGGAGGCGGGCCGCCGGCTTACTGCGAACGCTCCGGCGGCCCGCGGAGTCGCACCGGCCACCTGCAGTCCGAAAGGCTGTGCAGCGCGCTGAAAGCTACATAAAAGCCGCGTTAACTTTGCCCGTGGCTCGGGCGGACTGACGGTGTCAAGCGGGGTGTGAGGGGGACCGGTCGGACCGGTCGTGGACTGACGGGGACGGGCCGGGGACTGACGGGGACAGCCGTGGACTGACGGGTGTGTGGGCTCACGCAAAACCTCACTTAAAACAGTAGTGGAAACTATTTCTAAATTTTCCGGAAACCATTTGAGACGATTTATGAAATTTTGATAAACTATTCGAAACCATTTCTAAATTTGCTGACTTTATCAAAGGGGCCCAGAGACTTGGGTCGTAGCCTGGGTTGGCAGGGTGGCGGTCACTCCCCGCAGACCCGCTCTGCAGAACCCGCCTCCCCCCCCGGCCCGGCCAGCCCGCCTAAGCCCACGAATTTGCCAAGCTGGCGAAGGAGGGCGCCTAGTGGGTGAGTGCCCTGGCAACGCCCCAGGTTCTTCATGGTCGGGCGTGCTGCTTCAAAAAAAGACACAAACCGCTGCGATCTGTTGCAACACTTCACTCCTGCTTTGAGAGTCGCCCCAAGCCTTTTCAAACCATTGCCTGCTTTTTCCCAGATCCTGATTTAGAAATAGTCTCAAACCGTCCCGAACCGTTTCCCGCTATTTCTAAATCCTGTTTTAGAAATAGTCCCAAACCGTCCCGAACCGCTTCCCGCTATTTGTAAATCCTGTTTTAGAAAGAGTCCTAAACCGTCCCAAACCGTTTTCCGCTACTTCTAAGTCTTGTTTTAGAAATAGTCCCAGACCGTTTCAAACCGCTTCCCGCTATTTCTAAAACGATTTTAGACATAGTTCCAAACCGATCGAAACCGTTTCCCGCTATTTGTAAGCATTGCGCTGCCCAGAGCCACTTTTCGCTTCGCATAGTCTCAAATAGTTCCAAATAGTTTCAAATAGTTTCAAATAGTTCCGGCTTCAGCATGCTTACAAATGGTCGCAAACCGTCCCAAACCGTTCCCCGCTATTTTTAAAATATGTCTAGAAATAGTTCCAAACCGTCCCGAACCGTTTCTCGCTATTTCCAAACACATGTTTAGAAATAGTCCCAAACCGTTTCGAACCGCTTCCGGCTGTTTCTAAATTCGTTTTAGAAACAGTCCCAAACCGTCCCGAACCGTTTCCCGCTATGTCTAAAACCTGTTCTAGAAATAGTCCCAAACCGTCCCGAACCTTTTTCCGCTATGTCTAAAACTTGTTTTACCCCAGACCGTCCCTAACTGTTTCATGCTGTTACAAACTCCTGCTTTAGACAGCCCGTTTGTTGGCGTTGTTGCCACCAGCGCCAACGCAGATTTCTCTATCAGCCAACATGTGGCTTGAACATGTTTTCCATCGGGCCAGGTTGTGTTGCAACAGCTGCTGTTGCAATTCTGGGCCTGCTTGTCTTGACTGGCGTGATGGGGTGAGCTTTCAGGCGCGTCGTGCTTTCGCTACGAATTGCAAGCAGTGGTGTCAGGGGGCCAAGAATCGGCTGCGCCTCAGTCTTCTCTTGCAACTCCTGCGCGCTTTTGTTCGCGAATGGATGACGTTTCCTCGGAGCTAGAAACAGCCTCATTGCAGCCCCCCATGATTTGTTGTTGGAGCCTCATAGCAGTTTTCTCTGATTTACGAACAGTCTCACATAACTGCTTTTTTGATTCAAAAGTAGTCTCACATAGTTTCCCTTTAGCTCATAAATAGTCTCACATCGCGTCCCTTTGATATGTACGTAGTCTCACATAGTTTCCTTTGATTTATAAGCGGTGTCACATAGATTCTCTTTGACTTAAAAATAGCCTCTTGTAGTTTCCAAATAGTCTCCTGTAGTTTCCTTTGATTTAAAAATAGTCTTGTGTAGTTTCCCTTTGATTTGTAAGTAGTCTCACAAAGCTTCTTTGTTATGTATACATAGTCCTACATAGCTTCTCCTTGATTCATAAAAAATATCATAGCTTCTCTTTCATGTAGAAATAGTCTCAAATAATTTGTATTGTAATTTTAGATAGTCTCACGTAGTTTGTCTTTACTTCTAAAGAGTCTGAAATAGCTTCTCGATCATTTATAAAGAGTCTCAAATAGCTTTTTGATTATTTATACATAGTCTCAAATAGTCCCTGCCCTTGCCCCCTTGCCAACAGATAAACAGGCCGACGTTAGTCCCAACTTTTGGCTTCTTGGCTTTTTGGCTTCTTGGCTTCTTGGCTTTTCGGCTTTTCGGCTTCTTGGCTTCTTGGCTTCTCGGCTTCTGGGCTTTTCGGCTTTTTGTTGGTTTATGCGGCTTTTGGCGGCTTTTTGGCTTTGGCTTTTTGGCTTTGGCTTTTCGCATCTCCTGCATTCCCAGTTCCTCTTCGTTTTGGCTTTTGCGGCTTTTCGCTGGTTTATGCGGCTTTGGGAGGCTTTGGCTTTTCGCATCCTCTGCAGTTCCTGTCTGGGCTTTTTGGCTTTGGCACCCGTTCATTGGTTTTTAGATTTGGCTTCCGCATCGTCAGCATCACCAGTTCCTCCCTATTTGAATCATCACTTCTTCGAACATCATGCGGGGGAAGCCTCCCCCCCCCCCCCCCAACCCCCCGCTACTGTTTAGATTGTTTGCAGAGTAATAGATGGGGGGGTGGCAGCCCCCCCCCGAACCTCCCCGCTACTTTTTAGATTTCTTGCAGAGATTGAATTGCACCCTTATTAATTGAATCAAAATACGACATTTTAGGTAATCTGTGCAATCCATGTATGTCGTATGTATGCACTTCTTCGAACATCATAGGGGAAGCCAACCCCGCCAACCCTCCCGCTGCCTTTTAAATTCTATCGCACCCTTTCTTGAATCGTTGCACCCACTTGAATCATCGCTTCTTCCGACATCATGAGGCGGCTGCCGCCCCCCCCCCCAACCCCCCCGCTACGTTTTAGATTTTGTACAGAGATTTAATTGCACCCCTAGTTGAATCATCAATTCTTCGAACATCATAGGGGGGCTGCCCCCCCCCCCCCATCCCCCCCGCTAATCTTTAGACTTTTGCAGAGATTCAATTGCACCCCTATTCGAATCATCACTTCTGCGAACATCATGGGGGGCGCTACTTTTTTTATTTTATTTTTAATACAGGGACTGAAATGCCCTCCTATTTGAGTCATCATTTTTTTGACCCCGTCAACCCGCCAGCTACTTTTCCTATTTTGTTACCCACGATTTGTTGGTGATGCTAGGGATGTTGTTCGGACATGCGGGGGATGTTGAAAACGATGCTGGGGATGTTGACGCGCGAGAAAATGCTGTAAAACGACATTTTACTGGCCTGGACGAAAAACGAGAAAAACACAAAAAAGGCAAACAAATCCGGAAAAAAACAAAACAAAAAAATCCGCACCCATTATGAACTCACTCGGAGGACCGAGAACGGAACAATATTAAATCCGCAAAAAGGAGAGACTGCAGAGAAGTCTGGAGGGTTCATAACTCCAAAGCGGGCAGAATTCACTATGCTTTGAGCTGCTTATCAGGATTCAGGGGTTCAGAAGCCCTGCAGCGCACAGACAAAATAAGGTTCTGAAATTCGAGGCCCAAGGTCAAATAACCGGACACCCCGTAAAGAGCAGTCACTCGTATTTTCGTAAGCACCCAGATGCTTTGAAGCTTCAAGTCAAAGCACGTCGCAGGCGTGTGTAGCCCACACCTGGCGCTGTCCTTGCCGGAGAAGTCTTCAATAGATGCGTGGCCTGGCAGAATTCGGACTTCACTTGTCATTGTCAAGGGTTCAGCCAACTGGAAGCCAGGTGGGAGCATGGCACATGCAGCATCCCTGGCTGTATTTGTGTGTGGGTGTGTCTTTTGTTGAGGGCAGCCTTGCGGGATTGGTTCAATTGGATTGCACTCAAAAGCCACTCACTTCACACCCACTTCAGGTGCGCCAAGACACAACCAACGTCATCTCCGTGGAAAAAACCACGCAAACGGAGGGATGGGCCTTTCGACAGGCTGGCCTCTTTGCTGTCGGCCCTGGTCAACCTGGGCGCAGCGGCGACCGCCTTAGACGCAGATGAGTGCCTGACGGAGAGAGCAGATCCCCTGGAAGTTAGATTTAGATGAACCGCTTGAAGGAACTTAGAAACTGGGTTGGCTTCCCAAGGTTTTCGCTGTGAAATGCAATGGTCGGAGCACCCTGTGTTGCCTGGTCGATGGACATCAATCCACATGCAAATGATGTCCATGGCAAGGACTGTGGAAGACAGGGCTTTGTGATTTTTTTAGGGATCGGTGGAGAAGAGCTGCGATGGGAAGGGGATTCATTCTTCCTGCATTTCTGATCCTCCATTTACTGCCTGCGCGTTTGCCCGACAGGCGTGGATGTTTGAAATGTGTTTCTTCCTTCAAGTGGAAGCTGGTCGTAGGCCGCCCTATATAAGTTTGCCCATCTGAACGCGTGGAACCCATTCGTACTGAGGGATGGGACATCTCGATCTCGCGAGGCAGCGATGATCTTGGCAGTCAGCAAGCTGGCGAAGATGGACTTCCAGCAGGCATGAAAGACTTGCGGCACTTTGCAGGGGCTTCGATGTCGACCACCCCCCTTTTTAACGAACTCCAGTTTATTAATTTTTTGGGGGGTGTTCCCCTCCAAAAGTGAGATTCCGCACTAAACCAGGGACACCCCCCCTGAAAGTTTGATTATAATATGGGATCAACGTTAATAGCACCGTCCATTCCCCCGCATTTTGGTGTTGATGTGTGGCTGTTTGGCCATGACAAGGCAGACATGCGGTTCGCATTGCAACTAGAAGGGCGCTAGGGGCCCAGAGGACTTGAGTGAGGACAAGTGAAAATAATCTCATCCTACCGGCAGAGCGATTACGGTGAGAGGCAGAGATCAGGTCAGCGCGATGGCTGAATCAAAGTATTTGCACTTTTCCGGAAACTTGATGCCTTGCCAGGGCCTCAACCAGGACATCCCTGGCACTTTGGCCATGTCTGCGGGGTGGGGGGGGGGGAGTTGCGGACATTTATTTGTTAGTTCAGGACTCCACTGAGCAAGAAGGGAAAAACGGTAAAACATCCACTTCAGGTTCAAAAGCCCCGCTCGAAACATTGTTTATGTTCATGATGCCTTTGGGAAGCTGACACAAGTGCGTACAGTATTCTGGACTTACCCGAACTGAACACAAGACGGGGTCAGGGCAGGGTGTTGAAGCATTGCTGGCCGCGCCACGCGCGTGCGACGTGCGGCGCTAGCCGCATGAAGACAGGCAATACGCCATGCACGAGGGCTATCATCAGGCTTGTTGGGATTGGAGGTACGGGTTGTAAGGAGTCCCATCACAACTATAGCAGCACTTGTTCATTTTTCGGGTTCAGTTGTGGGTTCATACATTCAGCCCTTTGACGCCAGACTGGAAATTTTGAGGGCCAAGAGCGCCCCAGAGCCTGTCATGCGAAGATGTGGGCCAGAAATGGCCAGAACAATAAGACATCAACTAAAAGCATTCCCTACCAGCTTGTGACCATGCGCCAAATTTGGCCATATCCTTCCGGTCTGAGGCTTGGGCAGGCAGACGTCGCTGGGCCGGCAGGTGTCTGTGGCCGAGGGGCTGCCCAACGCTTTCGAGATGAAGGGGGAGGGTCGGGGCAGCTCGCGCCTGGGCTGCAAAGCATTCAGATTCCATATGGCCATGGGTCAAAACCCAAATCGTACCCCCAGTCCAGTGAACATCCCAATCCCCACTAAAATAGACTAAAATGGGTGGTGCACCTACCCCAAAATGGCACAATTGGTTTTGACCCACCGGAATATGGTTAGCGCAAGAGGGCGAGGCCTTTGTGACGGATTTCCTCCGAGCCCATTTCGCTTTCTGATTTATTTGCCTGAGTCACTTTCAAGTAGTGAAGGAAACAGGACGCAAACAAAGATAGGAGCCAAGCTCCGGGCCCCCCGTTTGCCCCAACTCATTCCCATAGTTCCCCTGGTGGCCACATGGGCCACTTGAAAGTTCCTTTGGAACATATTTAGACCGAAGGCATTTCGAGCCTCAGGATGAAAACCACCAAAGCGGCTCCCATTGGCACTCGCAACCAAAAGCAAAGGGGGTACCCTTGCAAACAAGAAGCAAAAGCATCCGTGCCTCATTGCCAAGGACAGTGCTGCAGCCGAAAACCGGAGAGTCCATCGTGGTGCAGGACACTGCAGAGGCGGTGAAGGCTATGAAGAGTGTGTTCATGAGGCAGGGCCTTGTTTCGATTTTCTGGGGGGGAGGTGGGGCAGGGTGAGAACCGGCGTTCTTGCTGCTTGGCACTGCTTTTTGAAAGGGGGGCGTTCACGGGGGGTCCCCCATTTTTTTGCTTTAAGCAAATACATCAAGCAGCCTGGCGCGTTTGGCAGGGCAATGCCTTTTGGGAGTGCAAGGTGTTCATTGTGTGAAAACCACACTGCATTCTGCATTGAGATGCGTTGCACTCCGCAGCGCGCATGAGCCTCAGACTTTCTTCAGCTGAGTGAGGAAAATAGGCTTCCCGTAGGCGGCACACGGGATTAGCCCAGTTGGTAGCGGAGCACTGCCTGTGCAGCCCCGATCAGGGCCGCCATGGAGGACTCGCTGCGTCGCAGCGCTGGTAGCGGTTACTCTGGTGATCCTCCAGATGGTGACCCACGGCACGCCGCAGCTGGCCATGGATGGGCCCCTTCGCTTTCGACCGAGAGCCGCTCTCAGCTCTCTGGTCAGGGCAGCCCTCCCAGGCCACGGCAGCGCCACTTCGAGGACTTTGTCTACGCCCATGCGGACAACCTTGGTGGCCAGCCGGACTTCATGCAGCCTGAGCCCAATCCACCTCGCGGTAAGGGCATCGACCAGACGCAAGCCTTCAGGCTGGACAGAGATGACGGGTGGCGGTGCTTGTCGTGCCACTCACCTTCCTTTGTCGCCTGTAAAGGCACCTGGCGGTGCACCATCTGCGACTTCCCCGAGTTCTACAACGTGAACCAGCCCACTCGCCGGGCGGTGCCCGAGGGTACTTGGGTCTACATGCCACATGGACAGCCCCAACCTCAAGGACCACCAGTCACCGGCAAGGGCAATCCGCAGAACCTTCACCAACACCCCGGCCCTGGTGATCCTGAGGCGAGCCAGAACGAGGGTGAGCGTGGAGAGAGTGAAGCCATCACAGAGGACATCATCATCGACCCGGATACCAACCAACCGATAGCTACACGCCGATCGCGCCGACGACGGCGAGGCAAAGGACAACCTGACCCACCTCTTGAACGACAGCATCAGCAAGACCAAGCCCTACCTACGCTAGCGGCAGCAGCAGCTTCTTCGGGCATTAGCCGCAAACACTCCACCGACGACTGGAACTCACTGAAAGGACCAGTGCCTGGCATCAAGTACCGCGGCGGACAACCCCCTGTCCCACCTGCCTGGCACTATGACAAGAACGACATCAACGCGTTCAGCAAATGGAAGCGGAAGGTCGACATCTGGATGCTCCAGGTGTGCAGCTACGTGCCTCGGAAGGAGGCCGGAATCTTGCTGTTCAGCTCTCTGCGGGGCGAGTTGGAGGAGGAGCTCGAGCACATGAGCGTCGATGACATCTTCCACCCGGAGGGAGTTCAGAACATCATGTCCGTCATCCGACAGGCCGTTGAGGCCAGGACAGTCCACGTCAAGCGAAAGCTGCTTCACGACTACGAGCATGTCGCCCGCTTCCCCCAGGAGTCGATGAGGTCCTACACCAACAGGTACCGACGGGTGGAGCGAGCCCTGGAAGCCATCAACATCAGGGTCACCGCCATGTACGACGCTGAGGCCAGAGGCAGCAGGTTGCTCGACCGGAGCAAGCTGCCCCTGGATGCCCAACGTAACGTGCTCATCGGCACTGCTCAGAGCCTGGACTTCGACAAGGTCAAGGACGTTCTGCTGTTCCAGTACCCAGAACACCGTGCTCCAGCTCCTGTCTACGGTTCAGATCGCCCACCGCATCATGCCGGGAAAGGATCCGGAGGCAGCAAGGGACACTACTTCAAGGGCAACCACAAGGGCAAGTCCAGCGACAAGGGGTACCACTCCAAGGAGCGCCCCGGTTACAAGGGCAATCACAACAACAACCAGACCTGGGTGACCAATGCGACGATCGCCGAGGAACAGCCCTACTTGCAGGACTACCAGGAGCAGGACCACGACGAGACCTTTGACCTACAGGCCGAGGCAGAGGTTTTTGATGAGCCAGAGCAGGCCGAGGCGGAAGCAGACCAGGATCAGGACGATTTTGGCGACGAAACGGATCCGGACATCGCCGAGGTCCTCACCGTGACAGCGAAGCGCCTCAGCTCAATCGTCAAAGCACGCGGCTTCAAGAATGGCAGCCGCTCCATTGAGGAGCGCAAGAGGACGTCACACTGTGCGTCCTGTGGTGAGCAAGGTCATTGGCAAGGAGACGCGGTTTGCAAGACCTCCGCTGGCTCCAAAGGAGGCCCCAAGGGAGGCAAGCCATCGGACGGAAATCAGTCCAAAGGCAAGAGGCCTGCGCGCAGCTTTAAAGATGACGCGAAGGCTGCGCACACCGTGCATTTTGTGGATCACCATTTTGGGTATCAAGCAGAAGATGAAGATGACGGTGAACCCCAAGGCCCCTTCACGTCCCACCAGACCTTCATGGTTTACACCACGCCATCAAAGTTTGACGTGTTCTTGACGGATACCAGCAAACTTGCCGGGTACATGATCTTGGACACAGCCTGCCAACGCACATGTGCTGGAATCGCCTGGGCCAACGCGCAAAGGACCAAGCTCAAGCAGTTCGGCCTCGCTCCCATCGAGATCACAAGGCACGAGACGTTTGAGTTCGGGTCGGGCCAGCCGATCGTGTCGGACACCCTCATGTACCTCCCATCACTGCTGGACAACCACATGTGCCTCATTGGAACCTGCATTCTGCCATCCAAGATTCCTTTGCTGGCAAGTAGGCCATTGATGGCATCCCTGGGCACCATCATTGATCTGACCAACATGACCGCCCAGTTCACCAAGATCAATGTTACGGTCCCCCTTTGCATCATGAACGGCCACATTGCGGTTCAGATTTCCGAGTTTGGGCAGCAACCCCGATGCACCAAGCAACTTCGGGACCAGCATGATCAGTACCAGCATGATGTTGTGTCAGGATACGTTAGCGGTGAAGTTTATTCACTGCAGCATCAGGCTCACATGGCCGCTCAGCCCCCTGGCCTCAGTGAACCCATCAATTCGAGTCTCGCCCATGCCCCGACAGCCCCAGCCACCACCAGTATGGCTCTGGCGGTGGAGACATCTTATCAAGAGGGCGATGGTGTGGAGACGACAGGCCGTGAAGTTCCTTCGTGGACACAGCCTTCCGGCATCGAGCACTTCTCCGACGCCTGTTCCCACGGCAAGTCCGAACCTGGAGACCGCCGAGCCCATCGGCACGATCGCCTATCTCCCGGAGAGCGGCTACCCCCAGGACACCACCACGGGCAGCTGCACACATCAACACATCAAGAGATCGGGGAATCGGCACGGCAGCTACGCCGCTTGCATGCAGTGCGGCCGGAAGTGGAAATGGAACCAGGATATGAACGGATGGGAACACTTCGTCGCGGCATCGCGTTCCTCACGGTTGCCACTGCCTTCCTCAGTAACTGTCTTGGACAGTTCGTGGGCGGCGCCAACATCAACCCGACCACCTTTGGCGCCGACAGCTCCTCCGACATCCCGCACTACGACATCGGCGGCTGGGAGCCGATCCAAGGCCAAGCCCGCGGCGAAGGTCAAGACCGCGGCCAAGCCGACCACCAGGCCAAAAGCAGAACACCCGGATCACTGGGGTCTGATCAGTCTGGCCACCAACGACATCAGGATGTCAAGGGAAGCATCCGAGATCCCGACAGACTCGGAGAACAGCGTCGACTACGATTGGGCGTATGTCGAAGGCTGACCGGACGACTACGGCAAGCAGCACAGGTTTACAAGATCGAGACGCAAGTCTACGATAAGCTACCACCGCAGATCAACGCCAGCCGCGTCGACATCATGGAGCTCTACGCTGGCCAGGCAGAGATCAGCTACCGAGCCCACCAATACGACCTCAAGGCATGCCAGCCCGTGGACCTTCTCTACGGTCAGGACATGTTGGACCCGGCTCAGCGCAGACAGTGGCGAGAGACACAGTGGAGACTGAGGCCACTCACGCTGATCGCTGCGATGGAATGCACCCACTGGAGCATCTTCAACGAGAACCTCAACTACCGCGGCAAACACAGGTTGGATGACCTCCAGCGACTACGGCAACAACAAGAGCCACTCGTCGACTTCGCCATCGACGGTGCCTTCGACCAGATCGAGATGGGCAACTACTTCCTGCTGGAGAACCCAGCCAGATCTAGAATCTGGGAGCTTCCCCGGATGCAAGAGCTCGCAGCCCGCGATGACGTCTTCATCGTGCAAGGCCACTCGGGCGCCTACGGCGGCGTCAACAGCCAAGGCCTCATGATCAAGAAGACCTTCCAGTGGATGACCAACAGCCGGGACATCGCGGATGCAGTCTCACGGAAGCTGGATGAAACACAGCTCCAGTACTGCACACCACTTCAGGGAGCAGACGTACGACAGAGCGCTGTCTACCCCGCCAACCTCGTGAAGGCAATCCTCCGGGCCATCAAGCAGGAGGCACAGCGAAGGACGCCAACTCGGTTCCTGGTGCCCAAGCAGGTATTCCACCAAGAGCCTGTTCGGGACCCAGAGTCGTGGAGCGACGCTCTGGAAAAGGTAGTCCGGGTTTTCAACGCGACCCCGATGAAGTCGCTGACCTTGCCAGATGACGACCCGCTCTACCAGCAGATCTGCCTTTTGGTCCCTTGGAAGATCATCAGGATCCAGATCACCAGATGCCCAGTACAACGACGGCTACCACGAGACATCAACTACAGCCACCGCGGTGCCCTCATCCAGTACCAGGACGGGACAGCGCAGGTCGAGACAGAAGCTCTTGACGGTTTGCACTACCCCAAGCAGAAGTTCAGCAAGGCAGCGGCCTACGGTATCTTTTGGTTTGGTTTCGGAGATCCAGAAGATGCAGAGGCTGAGCAACAACCACCAATCCAGGAACCTCAAGCACTACCACCAGAAGGCCTTCCGATGCAGAATAGGGCGGAGGTGACGTTCCCGAACTGTCCGGCAAACATCAACCAGGACACCAAGTCGGCCGTGACGCGGATGCACCTCAACTTGGGGCACCCTACTCAGAAGGAGCTCATCCGCATGCTCGCATGGCAGGGAGCCATCTCCGAGCACATGATCACGGCCATCCGCCATCTTCACTGCGATAGCTGTTTGAGGACGACCAGGCAGAAGCAGCCTAGGCCGTCTGCCATCCCAACAGCAACCAATTTGGGTCAGTTCGGAGACTTTCTCCAGGCTGACGTTTTCTGGTGCCGCGACCTCCAAGGAATCAACCACCCGGTGCTCGGGGTGATTGATCAGTCCACACTGCTACACCAAGCGGCACGACTACCAGACTTCCTTCCCGAGACCACCAAGGACATCTTCAAATGGTTGTGGTGCAAGCCCTACGGGTTCCCCTACAACCTGCGCATCGACCAGGGTGGCAACTTCGGAGGTGCCTTTCGCACCTACATGGAAGGTCACGGTGTCATGCTGGACATCATACCAGCCGAGACGCACTGGCGCATCGGCCTCATTGAGCGCCGCAACAGCATCCTCAGAGACACTCTTGAGAGGGTGATAGACAGCCAGGCCGTGACCGACACTCAGGGCTTCGAAGACGCTCTTGATGCTTCGGTCCACGCCATGAACAGCTTCACCTACAGCCATGGGAGGCCCGCATACATGGCCGTGTTCGGGCAGATTCCCCGCGTTCCTGGAGGGCTTCTTCAGGACGACCGCAGTTTGTGCTACAAGCCCGAACAGACCGACAACTTCACCCGGCCAGAAATCCTTCGTGCAGAGGCCGTCAAGGCCCTTGCAGAGATCAACGCTTCTGCTGCTTTGCGGAGAGCCTTGTTGAGGAAGACAGCAACCACCATCCGCAGAGACCTTCTACCTGGACAACCTTGCGCGTTTTGGAGGTGGCAGAACCCCAGAGGAAGAACTACGCGCAAACGCGGAGGATGGACCATGGCTCGTTTCCTTAGCTACGACCCCGACCTGAAGTCGGCTTGGGTCCACTCCGGGACTACGACCATGCAGGTCGCAGTTGAACAAGTCAGGGCAGCATGCGGCTTTGAGTCATGGACTCCCGACAAGGCGGACATCGACCTCCTTCACGACGCCGCCCGCAACATCCGAGAAGATATGTGGGAGGACCATCGAGCCGCTGGACATGACCCGGAGGAGGACAGCTACGACTTTGAGTTCCCGACAGAACTCGCACTACCACTCGCAGCACCCCCAACTGAACACCAACCTCACAACTTACCAGCACCTGTAGAGGAAGCACCAGCACAGCAACTACCTCCACAAGTCTCACAACAATCCCAACACGTGCAGCAGGAACAGGTGATCATCAACTCACCAACCTACAACACTCATTACCATCCTCAACGTTTCGGACCAACCCGACAACAACTACAGCTACACCCCCAGGTCCTCACACGCACTCGCGGCAGATCGAGGACACCATCACGGGCACTACGTGCAGCACAATCACAGCTACAGTCCCCTGCAGCCACACCACCTCAGACACCACGAGCACCATCCACGGGGACACAAGCAGCAGTTTCAACCGCCGAGCAACCCAGACAAGCTCAACAGCCACCAGACGACCAGC
Organism: Effrenium voratum; assembly: GCA_963377175.1. Taxonomy (NCBI): domain Eukaryota; class Dinophyceae; order Suessiales; family Symbiodiniaceae; genus Effrenium; species Effrenium voratum. Next base: position 452,418 of record CAUJNA010003343.1, read on the forward strand.
ACCAAACATCACAACCGGCGGCATCTACACACCACTCACTAGCAGAACCATCAATTACTGGGCAGGACACTCCAGTCCTTTTCGACCCAACAAGCCAAGCACCATCCACACCACCTGGTATTCGCGACCAGCCAGGAGAACAACCACCGACCATCGACCTCACCGACATAGCAGACGACAGCACAGCACTTCCAACGGTCCCATCCAAAAGGACCCACTCCACTATGCTCACGTACAACCATCCCACGATCGAACCACCACCACTCTCATGGGACGGCAGTCCAGACACTACCTCACAACTCAACAAGCACTCCACTGTCTTCACGGCGGCAGCAGTGCAACAGCTTAACAACGAAGGCCATTCGGTCTTGGTGACTGACGTCACCCACAACAACCAGTCGGACGCTGAGGACGCATCATCGGGCGATGATGCACCACCACAGCAGAAAATGCTCAACCGCAAGGAGGCCAAGGCCCTTGAGCGGGAGATCCCTTGGCGGAAGATCATGATGCTTCCCCTGGCAGACATTGAGATGTACATCCAGTCTGCTCGCAAGGAGGAGCAGGGATGGAAGAGTTGGGGATCGGTGATACCCCTCAGTGACGAGGAGGCGCAGAAGATCCTGGAGAGCCCCACGATGCGGCGACGAGTTCTTCGTTCGCGCTCCTGCTTCAGGAACAAGAGCCGCGTTCCCGGCAAGCTGGTTGCCAAGACGCGGGTGGTGGCATTGGGCCACTTGGACCCAGATTTGGCAGTGATCTCGAGGGACTCTCCGACACCTACGCGGGTCTCAGAGTACACCCTGTTGGCCATATATGCCGCAGGAGCAAACGGCAACGTGCAGAACTCCGGCATCAAGTGGACGCTTTGGGCCGGAGACGTCTCCACGGCCTTTCTTCAGGGACTTCCTGATGCTGATGAGCGGCCAGATGACCTGTACCTCTTGCCGCCCCAGGACGAGATCACTAGGAGAGCTGGAACCTTTCCGGCGCGCCTCTACAAGGTCAGCGGCAACATCTACGGATTGGCCAATGCCCCTCGAACATGGACCAGAGAGGTGACACGCCGATTGCTGCAAGCAGACTTCAAGCAGCACGCCATGGACAAGATGCTTTTCTACAAGCACATCGGCAACCGCCTGGCGTGTGTCGTCATCGTCTACGTTGACGATTTCCTTATGACTCACTCTTCAGAGTTCAACCGGCAGGAGGTGATCGACCTCTTCACCTGGGGATCCCAGAAGGAACTCGGGATCGACGCGCCCTTGGACTTCAAGAACAAGGAGATCACGCTGATCCCCAACGCCCAGGGCTACAAGGTGAAGGTTACGCTCAGGAAGTTCACCGACAACACACCCTCGCCGTCCAAGCTTGGACGCCGCAAGCCGGATGAACCACCCACAGCCTCTGAGAAGACCGAAGCCAAGTCCATCAACGGAAGCCTTCAATGGCTGAGCTCACAATGCAGGCCTGACCTTTCTGCCTGGACCAGCCTTAACTCACGGAACCTGCCTGTGCTCAACGAGGCGCTGGTCTATGCCAAGAGCTCCCCGGATGTTGGCCTCACCTTCAACAACGTGCCCATCAACGAGAGCACCGTCATTATTGGGTACGCCGACTCCTCATGGGCGAACGCTGAGCAGTGTGCATCACAGCAAGGGGTGATCGTGATGATAACATCCCCCAAGTGCACAGAAGCCAACACACCAGCGACGATCATCGACTGGTGCTCCAACAAGTCATCCCGGGTTTGCAAGAGCACCCTGGCAGCCGAAGCCTCGGCATGTGATAAGTCCGTGGACCGGGCCTACTTCGTCGGACTCACCTTCGGCGAGCTCTTGGATGGAGTACCTGCACATCGTGCTGTCCGCCACCTTCGGCAACTTCAGGTGACGGATTGCAAGAGCCTCTACGACGCCATCAAGGCCCAGAATCCGCGCACTTCTGAGAAGCGGACCTTCGTAGATTTGAGGTCCATTCAGGAGTACATAGATGTGCGCTCGATCCGCTGGGTGCCCACTGAGCATCAGCACGCAGATGCTCTCACAAAGTGCGATAAGGCACTGAGGGCTTCGTTTTCGCGGTGGCTCAGCTGCCCATACGTGCAACTGACCGAAGGTCAGACACGGCGAAGCGCGCTGACATCGTGCTGAGCTTTCGGCACTTTAGAGTTTTGGGTGTGTGAAAACCACACTGCATTCTGCATTGAGATGCGTTGCACTCCGCAGCGCGCATGAGCCTCAGACTTTCTTCAGCTGAGTGAGGAAAATAGGCTTCCCGTAGGCGGCACACGGGATTAGCCCAGACATTGTAATTCACAGTTCGTGTGTGCACAGCATCAAATGAAATAGGCTAACAAATGCATGTATAAATGTAAAATAAGTACACATACACACGTGGAGGGGCGTTTCCACTTTCAGCACCTCTAAGGCTTTGCCAGTCCTCCAAGGAGCAGATCTCCGTGCCCTGCTTGCATCGAGAAAGATAGTGAGAGGGGTGCGGAGCGTTGTGTTCCTCCGTGGATGAAAGCCCTCCATCTCAGGTCCTCCCAAATTAACAAAGGGACTCGGGCTTGCTCGACATCCACCCTTTGAGTTTTGGGAAGACTTCTTCAAGAGGGGTCGAACAAAAATTAGCTCTGGTTAGGCATGGATCTGGAAGAGCCAGTGGCGGGAATGAGGAGCAAGAACTGTAGGGGGTGCGTTAATTATTGCGGTCCCTTTGTGAGAAACTTCAACTTCCTTATCCGAACCCCAGCTGACAGCGACACTGGAATGCAGTTAAGTGCAGAGGAGTCGTTTGCAAGGTCAGCGATGTCGTGAAGGTTCACAACCTCTTGGGCGAGCCCATTGACGCTGAGGAGCAAAAGCAGCTGATGGATTTCTTCAAAGCGACATCGAAGTCGAGCCCAAGCGGCATGGGTCGCACCATGCCGTCGCCTACAAACGGGCTCCCTAGTTTTTCCCGAAAGCATCGCGAAGGGTTCTTTGGAAAAAAGCGGTTGCCGACTACACAGCCTGACTTAAGCAGCCTAGCTTACGCAGCGGGACTTACTCAAGCTGACTTACGCAGCCTGACCTACGCAGCCTGACTCACGCAGCCTGACTTACGCAGCCTGACTTACGCAGCCTGACTTACGCAGCCTGACTTACGCAGCCTGACTTACGCAGTCTGACTTACGCAGCCTGACTTACCAGCCTGACTGACGCAGCCTGACTTACGCAGCCTGACTTGCGCAGTCTGACTTACGCAGCCTGACTTACGCAGCCTGAGTTACGCAGCCTAGCTCACGCAGCCTGACTTACGCAGCCTAGCTTACGCAGCCTGACTTACACAGCCTAGCTTACCCAGCCGAAGCTCGTAGCCTTTAATTCTTTCTTCTTTCTTAGCCGGGGGCAGGGCGGGCGCTGGGGGGATGAACCCTCTGCGGGGATCGTGCGCGTCGGAGCGCTCTCGCTGTGGCGCCGTGCGAATTTCAAAGCTCGCCGACGAACCCTCTGCGGGGACCGTGCGTGTCGGAGCGCTTTCGCTGTGGCGCCGTGCGAACTTTCTACGTGGCCGACGAACCCTCTGCGGGGATCGTGCGTGTCGGAGCGCTCTCGCCGTGGCGCCGTGCGAACTTTCTACGTGGCCGACGAACCCTCTGCGAGGATCGTGCGTGTCGGAGCGCTCTCGCTGTGGCGCCGTGCGAACTTTCTACGTGGCCGACGAACATCGACGAACCTTCTGCGGGGATCGCGCGTGTCCGAGCGCTCTCGCTGTGGCGCCGTGCACATTTGCACGCTCGCCGACGAACCCTTTGCGGGGATCGTGCGTGTCGGAGCGCTCTCGCTGTGGCGCCGTGCAACTTTTCTACGTCGCCGACGCACCCTCTGCCGGGATCGTGCGTGTCGGATCGCTCTCGCTGTGGCGCTGTGCGAATTTTCTACGTCGCCGGCGAACCCTCTGCGGGGATCGTGCGTGTCGGATCGCTCTCGCTGTGGTGCCGTGCGAATTTGCACGCTCGCTGCGGCGCCGTGCGAATTTGCACGCTGGCCGACGAACCCTCTGCGGGGATCGTGCGTGTCGGATCGCTCTCGCTGTGGTTTTTTTCGATAAAATTAAGTACAAAAGTAGTATGCGAAGCGCGCTCCCGCACCTCCGGCCTGAGAATGGCAAGTTTTAAGTAGAAAAGTAGCACGCGATGTACGCTCCCGCAGCTCCGGCCTGAGAATCGCAATTTTTAGATAGAAAAGTAGTACGCGAAGTACACTCCCGCAGCTCGGGCTTGCAAAGAAAGGAGGGAGGGAGAGAGAGAGACAGAGAGAGAGAGAGAGAGGGAGGGAGAGAGAGAGAGAGAGAGAGAGAGAGAGAGAGAGAGAGGGAGAGAGGGAGGAGAGAGCGGGAGAGAGGGAGAGAGGAGAGAGAGAGACAGAGAGAGACAGAGAGAGAGAGAGAGAAAGAGACAGAGAGAGAGAGAGAGAAAGAGCTCTCTTTCTCTCTTTATTTCTCTCTTTCTTTCTCTTGCTCTCTCTATCTTTCTCTCCTTCTCTCTTTCTCTCTTTCTCTCTTTCTCTCTTTCTCTCTTTCTATTTCTCTTTCTATTTCTCTTTCTCTCTTTCTCTTTCTATTTCTCTTTCTCTCTTTCTCTTTCTATTTCTCTTTCTCTCTTTCTCTCTTCCCCTCTTTCTCTCTTTCTCTCTTGCTCTCTCTCTCTCTTTCTCTCTTTCTCTCTCTCTCTCTCTTTCTCTCTCTCTCTCTCTCGCTCTCTCGTCTCTTTCTCTTTCTTTCTTTCTTTCTTTCTTTCTTTCTTTCTTTCTTTCTTTCTTTCTTTCTTTCTTTCTCTCTTTCTCTCTTTCTCTCTTTCTCTCTTTCTCTCTTTCTCTCTTTCTCTCTTTCTCTCTTTCTCTCTTCTCTCTCTTTCTCTCTTCTCTCTTTCTCTCTCTCGAGGAAAGAGAGAAGAGAGAAAGAGAGAGAAGAGAGAAAGAGAGAAAGAGAGAGAGAGAAGCAGTGTATATATACATATATATATAACATCATAGATCTACCCCAACATTGTTGCTTTCGGGATAATCGGTGTCTAGTTTTTCAGGTCGTTTGGTTTCAAGTGGACATGCAGTTCACCGAGGACACCTTGCATCAGCTTTGACATGTTCATGCGCTGGTGGAACGAACTGCATGACAGCTCCACGGACCCAGACCAGCAACTTGTCCTTCACCGTTCTGGACAAGCTGTTGTTTGTTTTGTTTTGTTGGTTACCTGCTTATCTGCAGCGGGATCTGCAAACAAACTAACAACCTGCATTGCCACATGTTGCCATGGGTTACACACCATACGTGGGCGCAGCGGACGTAAGAGCTGCCTTGTCGTTTGTATCTTGGTGCGGGCAAATTCAATGAATCGCGTCTTCAGCTTTAAGACTTAGTGCTCCGGCCATTTGCCAGTTGCGGCATCACGCAGGTATTATACCAATGAGCGATACCGACAGCGCTTCAAGGTGCTCCACTCGCGTCTGAAAGATGCGAAGATGGCTCAAATTACATCAGTGCCAGAAGGGGACCCAAGCTCTCGGCGCTTCCGGGTTTGGTTCGAGTGTGATGGGCAGCGGCTGTCCCCCTGGCACGACATCCCTCTTCGCAACCCGGATGGCTCTTACAACTTCATTTGCGAGATCCCAAAGTGGACTAGGAAGAAGTATGAGATGCTCAGTTGCACACAGCTGGCGTCTTGGCTTTTTGTTCGTCCCGGCTTGGTCAATAATGTGGAATTGGGAGCTAGCATGGATCTTATCTAACACATATTGCATGGGGCTCGCACTGCCTACAAGCCTGTGACGATAGCGAACAACAATAACAAGGCTCCATCGCTTCACAGCCCATGCCTGAAAAACAAGTTTGTGCCAAGGATCGCAACAGGCGAGGCGATGAACCCCATCAAGCAGGACGTGAAGAACGGCGTCCTTCGCGAATACAAGTGGGGGGACATGCTCTTTAACTACGGAGCCTTCCCACAGACCTGGGAGGATCCAAAACACGTCTCGGAGGACACGGGATATCCCGGAGACAACGCCCTGCACTCAGCATGTTGAAACGACGGAGAGTCAGACTGAGAGTGGCTGAGACACGGAGAAGCAGAGGACCGTATAAGTCCACAGTTTTCTTTGAGAAGTGCCTGGGGTGACTGATTACCCACATTTTCCGTGTTGGGGCAAGCAGTCTTATCCGAGATACAGGCATGCTTGCTTGCTTGCCTGCCTTTCTGCCTGCCTTTGTGTGTTTGCGCGCATGTGCGTGTGAAGGTTTATTTAAACCAAAATGGGAGGTTGAACTTGTTCCAACAGAGGCAATCCCTGGTGAAGCTCCAATTGTACATGTTGGCCCTTGACTGCTTTGGATATGGCTGATCCCAGTTGTCCCGTTTTGGACCTCAGATGCTCTGAGGATCCGGTGGATTGCATCGAGTTGGGCTCCCGGCAGCGGCCAGTGGGGTCCATCACCAGCGTAAAGCGACTCGGGTCTAAGTCTACGTGAGCTTGTACCCAGATGAGGGAAGAAGGGCAGCACGCATATGCACACACATGCATACCTATATGTACGAATATATCTACATATGTATATATAGATACATATATATATATATATGTGTGTGTATGTACGTACGTGCATAGGTGCAGATGCATGCAGAACAGCGAGTACGTCATATACTTATTGATGAGTAAGACTCCCCGTGGGCTAGTGGCAAACAAAACATAGCATTTCCTCGCCAGAGTGTGATGATATCGCCCATTGTGTATGGCGGGATATTGTTTATGCTCTAGCATGTTGCAGTTGCTGCGTTGCGCACCCTTGACTGTCGCGACATGTCTTGAACTAGCTTTGGCTTCTTTCATAGGATTTTGGGGGTCATTGCCATGATCGACGATGACGAGACAGACTGGAAAGTTCTGACCATCGCCATGGATGATGATAAGGCGCAGATGCTTGTATGCAACCATTCCTGTGCCAGACTTGATTCCCCGAACAAGTTATTAAATATTTCAGGATCGTCCTTGCCGTACTTGGAATGCGCGAATGTTCCGGGTTTTGCTTAGTGTGAGTAGCCACTACATCCTTGACCCCCCTCCCTGAATCAAAAAGCAGATAGTTATCTAACTTTCCCAAGGCCTTGCCACACAGTTTGGCTTTGCCATTCTTTGGACGTCTGAGGAACATGCATGACCTCGGGGACGTCGATGCGCATTTCCCGGGCATGACTGCAGCCTTGACAGACTGGCTGCGCTTGCGCCTAGCCACCAAGCAGGCTCTCTAATTGTGCCCCTGTTGATCTATTTCCCCCTGCAATCAGCATGCCAAGACGAGCGCATGACCGAGTCGGTGCGAGAGGGAAGCGGTCCTGCTTTGTAAACATGCTGTTGATAGGCTAGAGCCTTCAGCAAGCGGCTTCCTCCACTTGGCACGGACTTCCACCAGAGTGAAGAAAATTGGAGCCCAGGCGTTGGGCCCTCTCTGGGGTTCTTTGCGCGGGGGTCTAGGTACAAGACGGCGGATGGCAAGAAGGAGAACAAGTTCGGCTGCGGCGGCAAGCCACAGGGCGCCGCCTTCGCGAGGAGGGTGGTCGAAGCTCTTTTGCAGAAGCGGCTTATGTTTGGTCTACGTGGAACCAAAAATGGTCCGGAGAGCATTCTCGAGGCAAAACATATTGAAATCACGTTGCTTGGGCGAGCATTACTCCACATCAAGAACAGAAGAAGCTCTGAAAACAGCCACCACAAGGAGAGAAGGGCTTTCTGGGTTCCATGTGTATTTTCAAGAGAGCAGTGCCCACTTTGCCTTTTATATGGCTGGGAAGCTATTTGTTGTGGTTGGAATTGATCTATTCTGTGAGGAAATGCAATGGGAAATTAGCCGTGACCCTATGCTAATCCCTCTCGGTATGGCCTCCAGGGGCCTGGGCGTGAGTTCCGCTGGTTGTGCTGAGGATGAAACCCATAACCACTGGCGCAAGCTCATGGCCGATGCCGACGAGAAGGGGAAGGTCAAGAAGGTGGCAAGTGGCAACAACCTCTTCACAGACCTTGCGCTGGGTGAGGACGATTGAATCATCAGCCCCAAAGGGGGCCAACTCCCGGTGGAGGACCAACTCGAATGCACATGTTTTCCACGATTTCCTGCATTTCCCAGAGGTTTTCCGCTCTCGATTGGCGATCTGAGTTGCAATCGCCGCGCAAACTGGCGCAAGGCTGTGCAGGTTTCGCTTGCGCTTGGGATTGTTGGGCGTGTTTGGTAGAACGTCGAGCTTGGGCTGCGTGCAACCAGAGCTTGTCGAGGCCAACTGCTGCGCATCTTCTTCGGCCCTGGGTCTAGCATGATGCCCAGAGCAGGACTGGACCTCTCTGAGCGCACAAGGGCGTCTATCAAAAGTAAGGTTTGGACAGGACGTGGCTGGACCCTCGTTTACACTCCCTCAGCCTAACATGGAAGCTGCCAAAAGGCCTCTGTAAATGGAACCAAGTCTTCCCAAGAAGTCCTGGGAGCTTCCATGTTAGTCTGAGGGAGTGTACACGGGGGGGGGGCCTGCTTTTGTACAACGACGTCATGGCGTTGTTGTGCTATCGTTGTCTTGAAGTTCTGACTGTGTGTGTGTGTGTGTGGGTGTGTGGGCCGTAGCTGTGCAGCATTGTTTGATGTCAGTTTGTTTGCATTTCTTGCTTGCTAGTTGTTGTTTG
>CAUJNA010003343.1:463622-518622 GCA_963377175.1 Effrenium voratum
AAGACAACAAGACCGGGCCAAGGATGCTCCTAATGGGGTCTCCCGAGAGAGAAGAGACAACCTGACCAAACCACATTATTCCACAAGCGGCGATTTGAGCAGTTGGCCCAAGCCTCGGCATGGCCAGCATCCAAGAATTCAAGCCCTTGATCGCTTGACCCTAGATGCCCTCAACAAAGGGCAATTGCTCAGGGGCGAAGGGTTCCAACTTCATCTCAAGCCTAACCAAATTATTCAGTGCGCGCGCACGTGTTCAATTTCCACTGGGCACGGACGCTTTCCCTTGCCATGTTTCAGCGACTGCACGCAGGTACAGCTGCTCCAATTGCGGCACGGAGCGTCCAGCAGCAGGCACCAAGAATCTGATTAACCTTATGCGGCTTGAAACTTGACCTTTCCCCACTGAGTTGTGCCATGGGCGGGATTTTGCGTTTGAGGCGCCTTTCACCTGAGCGGGGCTTGTCACCCAAAACGATTGCTTTTGCTTTGGGCTGTTGAAATCGACAGGGAGCCCGCCTCGGATACTAATGGAGGTTTGGCGTGGGCATTTTTTTCGCATATCTTTCCTTTTAGCCCGAATCAGGGGTACAAGAGCGATTCCGCTCATGATGAGGGCTCCTTGAGGAAGTCTTGCTTCGTTTGTTGGATTCACCCTTTCACCAAGTATTGAAGGTGCACCGACCTTTTTCGAAAGATTGCCGACTTGGTCCAAACTGACTTTGATTGGAAGAGAGTAGGCCCGTGAACACTTTCCCGCCTTTTCCCGAAGGATAGGCAGCAGACGCCATGGCTCGCTACGCCCAGCCGCTCCGCCGGGGCCCAGGGACACGCGTTTTCAATGCGCGAATACGATGTGCCTTTGGTCAAGTGTGGCAGCATGCGACAAGCGAGCCTTTGCATCAAACTTGTGTTTTGGTTTCTTCCAGGGCATGATTTTCCCATGAGACTCCTCTGGCAGCTGACCTCTAAGAGTCCAATCTTTGCCATCAAGCAAGCCTGGGCTGCCAGACATACACGGAGCCTTCCCTTTTTTGCAACTGAGACGTATGTCGGCTTTGCCCCCTCTGGCTACTGTTCTCATGGCTTGTTAGAACCAGGCGCGCGTTCAATCACTTCATCATGTTTGGGGGCCCGTGGCTTGGTGACCTGCTTGGGTCTGCATCCCACCCAGACGTTCAAGCCGAAGCCGGCAATCGCGGGCATCTTCCCATTGGCTCAGCTTGCTTCGGGTCCAGAAAGCTGTTCTGCAGTACCTGGCTCACAGGGTAGAGATCCTTGGCCTTCGCCCCCGTATCTGAAGGAATCTCCTGGATATGGGCTGCAGCTTCTTGGACGCAAGTGGGACGGTCTGTCAAACCGGGAGGTGACCAACCTTTCAAGGATAGGAAAGGCAAACAACTAATCCTCTGAAAGCAATGCCTTCCTGACTGGCTGACTGTTTGCCTGGCTGGCACGCTTGGTGACTCTGAAATATTGCTTTGCCGACTACTGACTTCCAGGACTGTTTTACTCATTGGTTGTACTGACGGGCGGGTCAGTTTGACGAACTGGCTGTCAATATGTAAACGACACCTGTGGCATCTTGGCGCAATCACCTGGGAAAAATTATATTGCAGATCCTTGCCTATGTATGCGTTTGCGCTTCAACTGCGCCCAGCACTTTGGTCAGCCTGAGCATCTTGAGGATTTCAAGCGTCCAAGGCTCCAGCAAAGGAGCTGCGAAGGTGGGTCCCCAAGGCAGCTATTCGCAGGCGGGGCGTTTGACGTGAGGCATCCTTCAGCTCTTTGGATGCTACACGAGGTCCCTGCAGACTCACCAAGCTCAGGCTGGGAAAGATCATTTGGGGCGGCTGGGCATCGCATATGGATTTGGACCGACCTGGGTTGCCAAATTGTGTCATGACCCTCCCGCTTTCAGCTAGAGTCAGATGACTCGTGCGACTCCACATTTCCCTTCATGAGTTGAGGAAGGCACGGGGCAGTTCCAACTGGGGCGTAGCACCCCTCTAAGCCCCTTAGCCGCTTCAGGTAGAAAGAAATTCTGCCGTGCCACTGCTGCCTTGGCTGTTGGGAACTGGTCAGGGCTTCTGGCGAACGCCGATGCAGATGCCATAGAGAACGGGGATGCGGCGAAAGAGAACTCGTCGCCCGTCCCCGCCTTGGCGCTGAGAACGCATTTGCGAGCTTGGGAAGGCTGGCTCAAGCCACATCGCCTGAGGTTCCAGCAAAGCTGGAGAAGCAACCGGAGGCGTGCTAAAGCTAGCCTTTCACACACCCTCTTTGGTATGGATGTTGTGGGGATATACCAAACATGTTCAATCAGTCTCCGTGAGCTGGCCAGGCCAAGCCTTCGAGCCCCCCGAAAGCAGAGGACCTAGAACTGCCAGTAGAAGAGGCTCCGGGCTCCGCCCGCGACCTGCTGGTGCCACAAAAGTCGATGCAAAAGGCGGGGCATGCGGGTGGGCAAATGAAGCCATATTTTGGAACAGTTGGAAGACCATAAGGATGTGTAATTGCGGCTTTGGAGGGATGGCCCGCGCCTCCACTTGACATGGGCCTGCAAGTTCGCACATTCCACATAGAGGTTGAACCTGCCTCATGTCAGCGCAGCGCAAATCTGACAGACGAGGCATGCCAAAACTGCTATGACTTATTGACGCATTGAAGGGCCGTCCAAACGGTCTCTCTTTTGACGCAGGTTTTAGTCACAGGACAAGGGCTCTGTGGCTCCGGGAAATCCGGGGGGGGAGGTCCCAGATGCGTTCCCCTTGCGAAAGAAGCTGTGCCAGGGCCCTCCCTGGGGACGCTTCGCAGCGTCACTTGGGCGGAAAGCAGGGGAAGGGATGGTGTGCACACAGAGCAAGGAAGAAACAATATGACCGGCTTAACGACCGCATTGCTGCTTTGACCCCCGCAGTGAATGTAGCAGATTTGAAGCCAGTGTGAGGGCAAACAGCCGTTTAGCCGCACCTCTACCGCCTACTCTCACAGACACAGCGCGCGATGGGCCGAATCTGAGGCTTTGGGTGTGCCGGTGCCTCAGACCTGTCGCTCGCTTTCCAGACCCTTCGGCCAAGCCCAGGCTGCACGCTCGCCTCTGGGATCCTACCTGGGCAGTCCCTCTTTGCGAGCCTTGCCAGCAAGTGGGCCACGGGCTGGCTACTTTTTCTTTTCTTTTTCCCGAAAGCATCGCGAAGGGTTCTTCCGTGCGGAGCCCTTGGACAAGTTACATAGAGCCAAGATACATAGAGCCAAGTTACATAGAGCCAAGTTACATAGAGCCAAGTTACATAGAGCCAAGTTACGTAGAGCCAAGTCACATAGAGCCAAGTTACATAGAGCCAAGTTACATAGAGCCAAGTTACATAGAGCCAAGTTACATAGAGCCAAGTTACATTACATAGAGCCAAGTTACATAGAGCCAAGTTACATAGAGCCAAGTTACATAGAGCCAAGTTACATAGAGCCAAGTTACATAGAGCCAAGTTACATAGAGCCAAGTTACATAGAGCCAAGTTACATAGAGCCAAGTTACATAGAGCCAAGTTACATAGAGCCAAGTTACATAGAGCCAAGTTACATAGAGCCAAGTTACATACATAGAGCCAAGTTACATAGAGCCAAGTTACATAGAGCCAAGTTACATAGAGCCAAGTTACATAGAGCCAAGTTACATAGAGCCAAGTTACATAGAGCCAAGTTACATAGAGCCAAGTTACATAGAGTTAGAGACAAGGTTAGGTAGAGCTTAGAGCTTCGGCGTTAGCAGCTATGTAAGTTAGTTTAGGTTTCTAAGGCGCCGGGGCTCTGCGGAGATTCGCGTGGTCGAGGTTCAAAAACTGAGGACTTTTTACGATTTCTGCGGTGCGCGCGCGACCCTCTGCGGAGATTCGCGTGGTCGAGGTTCAAAAACTGAGGACTTTTTACGATTTCTGCATGCGCGCGCGACCCTCTGCGGAGATTCGCGTGGTCGAGGTTCAAAAACTGAGGACTTTTTACGATTTCTGCTGGCCGCGCGCGACCCTCTGCGGAGATTCGCGTGGTCGAGGTTCAAAAACTGAGGACTTTTTACGATTTCTGCTGGCGCGCGCGACCCTCTGCGGAGATTCGCGTGGTCGAGGTTCAAAAACTGAGGACTTTTTACGATTTCTGCTGGCCGCGCGCGACCCTCTGCGGAGATTCGCGTGGTCGAGGTTCAAAAACTGAGGACTTTTTACGATTTCTGCTGGCCGCGCGCGACCCTCTGCGGAGATCGTGCGCGTCGAAGCGCTCTCGCTGTGGCGCCGTGCGAATTTGTCTTAGTCTCGGCGAACCCTCTGCGGAGATTGTGCGTGTCGAAGCGCTCTCGCTGTGGCGCCGTGCAATATTCTTGCTCGCGAAACGGCCTTTGGAAGTTGTCTCGTGGTTTGCGCGCCTGCTTTCGCAATCCCGCGGTCGCGGGTTCGATTCCCCCCTGGTCCGCGGCAGCTCCGGCTTGAAAATCGCAGCTTTTAAGTACAAACGTAGTACGCGGAGCGTGCTCAGCTCCTGCAGCTCCGGCTGGAAAATCGTAACTTTTAAGTACAGACGTAGAGCGCGGAGCATGCTCCCGCGGCTCAGGCTGGAAAATCGCAACTTTTAAGTAAACGTACTACGCGGAGCACACCCCCGCAGCTCCGGCTTGAAAATCGCAACTTTTAAGTACAAACGTAGTACGCGGAGCGTGCTCCTGCAGCTCCGGTTGGAAAATCGCAATTTTTAAATACAACGTAGTACGCGGAGCACATTCCCGCAGCTCCGGCTGGACACTCGCAACTTTTAAGTATACGCGAAGTACATTCCCACAGCTCCGGCAGCACTTGCGCAGAGCAACTTGCGCTCTGCGAATTGCACAGAGCACTTGCACACAGCACTTGCGCAGAGCAACTTGCACAGACCAACTTGCACAGAGCACATGCGCAAAGCGCTCGCATGGAGTTGGCGCAGAGCACTTGCTCGGAGCAACTTGCTCAGAGCACTTGCGCAGAGCAACCTGCACAGAGCACTTGCTCGTGGTTTGCGCGCCTGCTTTCGCAATCCCGCGGTCGCGGGTTCGATTCCCCCCTGGTCCGCGGCAGCTCCGGCTTGAAAATCGCAGCTTTTAAGCGTTTGTAGTACGCGGAGCGTGCTCCTGCAGCTCCGGCTGGAAAATCGTAACTTTTAAGTACAGACGTAGTGCGCGGAGCATGCTCCCGCGGCTCAGGCTGGAAAATCGCAACTTTTAAGTGCAAACGTACTACGCGGAGCACACCTTTGCAGCTCCGGCTTGAAAATCGCAACTTTTAAGTACAAACGTAGTACGCGGAGCGTGCTCCTGCAGCTCCGGTTGGAAAATCGTAATTTTTAAGTACAACGTAGTACGCGGAGCACATTCCCGCAGCTCCGGCTGGACACTCGCAACTTTTAAGTACAAAAATAGTACGCGAAGTACATTCCCACAGCTCCGGCAGAGCAACTTGCGCAGAGTCACGTGCACAGAGCAACTTGCGCTCTGCGAATTGCACAGAGCACTTGCACACAGCACTTGCGCAGAGCAACTTGCACAGACCAACTTGCACAGAGCACATGCGCAAAGCGCTCGCATGGAGCTGGCGCAGAGCACTTGCTTGGAGCAACTTGCTCAGAGCACTTGCGCAGAGCAACCTGCACAGAGCACTTGCGTGCAGCAGCGTGCAGAGAGCAACTTGCCCGAAAGCAGCCTGGAACAATGCAGCTTGCGCGGACCACTTTCGTGAGAAATCATGCAGCGCAACTTGAGCAAAGCACATTGCGCTGAGCAGACTCGCGCAGAGCCACGCTTTATAGAGCCAAGTTGCGCAGAGCCACTCGCGTAAAGTAGCTTGCGCGCGCCAGGTAGCAGCGCGCCAAGTTGCGCAGAGCCATCTTGCGCAGAGCGAAGTTACAGGAGCCTGCTTTGCAGAAACATACGCTTCATTGCTGGAGCACGAAGACGCCACAGCATTGTGTCTGACTCGGGCAGGAGCCGGTTGCTATTGGCTTGTTTCTTTTTGTTTCGTGGGCAGCGCCGTCCTTCAGAGTGAAGTCAAATTTACCTGCAGTGTTTGCAAAGAGTGTTTGGCACATTTCCACATGCAGCATTGAAGCAAGACTTCTCAGCAACAGCCTTTGCGCCCGGCAGCCGTTCCGATAGTTTTTGGAGCACTGCGTGCACACTTGAGTTGAGGATCCGCATGAGTTGAGGCTCGGTTTACCTTGAGACATGCTTTTGCTTTTGCGCCGTCGGCAGCATATTTTCGGAGCCCCACATGTAGAGCATTTGAGCAAGACTAGCCAGCAGCAGCTACATTTTCTACAGCTCGCCAGATCGAAGCCGAGTTACGTAGAGCCAAGTTACACAGAGCCAAGTTGCACAGAGCCAAGTTACATAGAGCCAAGTTACATAGAGCCAAGTTACATAGAGCCAAGTTACATAGAGCCAAGTTACATAGAGCCAAGTTACATAGAGCCAAGTTACATAGAGCCAAGTTACCATAGAGCCAAGTTACATAGAGCCAAGTTACGTAGAGCCAAGTTACATAGAGCCAAGTTGCACAGAGCCAAGTTGCACAGAGCCAACTTGCACAGAGCCAAGTTACATAGAGCCAAGTGACATAGAGCCAAGTTACCATAGAGCCAAGTTATCATAGAGCCAAGTTACCATAGAGCCGAGTTACATAGAGCCAAGTTACACAGAGCCAAGTTGCACAGAGCCAAGTTGCATAGAGTCAAGTTACACAGAGCCAAGTTGCATAGAGTCAAGTTACATAGGGCCAAGTTGCACGAGCCTGCTTTGCAGAAGCTGTTGCATCGATGTAAAAGGGCCTCCGCGGCTGGAAAAGCACATGATGGGAAGCGCTTGGGGAAAAATGCTTTCGGGCCAATCGTCCTCTAGTTTTTCTTCTTTTTGTTTTTCTGGCTGGCTTCCTCTTGGTATTCCCATTCGACTGCTCGTTATGACTCATGGCCAAGTAGCCAGCTGGTATGGGCACGTTGCTGTTGCCATGGTCGCGCGGTCATCGGTCATTGGGGTGGGTGGGGGGCGGGGGTGGGCGGCATGGCACATCACAGGAAGCTCTTCGCAGATGCCGGCGTTTTCGGCAGTGTGTGCGAGGAGGGCACGAATGGATGCAGCTTGGCAATGCTGCAGGTGGTGAAGAAGTGGGTGTTTGGGCAAGCGGCATGGCATGTCACCCCAAGAGGGGCTTCCGTCCACTGCCCAAGATCTTGAAAGAAGACTTTGCACAGCGCCTGTGGCAGTTTGGCCTTCCACGCTGCAGCTTATCTGAGGCAAGGATCAATTCTTGGCGGCTTTGCTGCATACGAGCTAAATCACGGGCTTGGTCGCTACCCCTCCGAGTGAGGTTTTTTGTGGGGGGTGGATGTCTTTCCTGGGAGTTCAGCTAGTACAAATAGACGGCGTTCTCATGATGCAGCTGCCATTTGGTTGTTTGCCAGCCTTGCCTGGGTGGCCAAAGCCCAGCAGGTGGTTCAGCGGGTCTTTCAAAAGCAGGGGATTCATAGATTCTGGTCATGGTATGCCCAGAATCGGCGCCAGCGTATCGCACAACTAAGTTCCCACAGGTCCTGCACATGCGGTCAATGTCAAAAGTGTACTGGATATGGCTGTGGGTTAAAGCGAATGGTACCATTTTGGGGTAGGTGCGCCACCCATGTTGGTCTATTTTAGTGGGGGTACGGGATTTTGACCATGGCCAGGATATAGTCCATTCTGCCCCAGTCCTGTGCGCATTTGCAAATTTGAGTCTGACAAGATGGCAATGACCGAGGTCCTGACCGGCATTTTCGGCGCCGGCAGCTTAGGTTCAGAGACCCCCAAATGAGTGTTTCGCGAATCGAGCGCCGCATGCCTGGTTGCATACCACAGGCACAAAATGGCTCAATCAAGAAACCTCGGGGCTTCCTTTACCCAGGGGCCTTCATCAAAAGAAAGGCCACCTCACAAGTGCATTGAACTCTCTAACTTGTTTAAAATCTAATCCCAATTGATTAGCGGATTGCGGATTATGCGGTTTACGGATTTGATCATGGGCTTGCGGATTGCTTTCCATGCTCCCGCACAAGGCTTGGACTCAAATTTGGATTAAGAAGATTACCAACCAGAGCAAGAATTAAGCAGACTACGCATGATTCGGCACCCCGGATTTGGAAAAGCAATCCAAACGAAGCTTTGCAGCCCAGACGCATTGGAGATATTGATGCCCTTTTTGTTGAAAGGCGATCCTCCTGTACGGCTCCTCCAGGTTGGGCAGACGGTCGCCTACGGATTTTCTGCGCCCATCGGCTTATTCTACGACCGCTGGGGAGTGCTCCGGCTGCATACCTTCAAACAGCTCCATTTTGAAGGCCTTGGCCATCCTACGCTTTATCAAAGGCGGCTGTCTTCTCGGCAAGGCGTCGCTCCATATTGCTCCATGTTAAAAGGATGCTTCTGACTTCTACACTGTTGCTGATGTCGAGAGACAAATCTTGTGGCGGTGTCTTGTTTGCGCAAAGCTAAGCCGCGATTCACCGCTGGTTACCGCTAGTTGTCGCTAATAGGAACTACCTAAGACCTCTGCAAGCCTCCAACACTTGCCGGTTATCTACAGCAAAACGCAGCAAAAGTTCCGACATTTCCACTACCGCAGGTAAAAGGCAAAAAAGGAAACGACTGTGGCCCTATTCTGCAACAAGCTGCGAGTGTCGCATGCAGCGAACACGTTTAACTGGTTCAAGTCGCTTCCTCAAACCATCAAGCAGCCAGAAGCCGCCTAGTCTTGAGCGCTACAAGCCCTTGCTGTATCAGTTGATGGCCCCGTTGAACGGTGTCCGCGCAATATCGCACAATAACAAGAATTGGAGGCAATGATCGTGGGCACGTTCGGAGCTCTTCTTTGCGCAGTGGGGCTGCTTTGGCGGCACTTTGCATTTTGGCTGGCAGGGTTGTGCATTGAGTCGAAGGCTTGGTGCGTTGCAAGCTGCAAGTTGACAAGCAGCATTCCGCGTTGGACCTGCAAAGCGAGCATATTTTTGTTATCAGTCGCAATTGGGGTCTTTCATGCGGCTGCGCCATGCTGCGCCTCAAAATCACGGACAGCCAGCGTTTGAGTTTTGCCAGGTGATGTTTGCCTTCAACAAGAGAACCCCCAAACGTGCAGCTTTCCTTTGATAGGGATCATATTTGACGTCTCTTTTAGGGCTGTTCCTATTATCATCCTGCAGGTTGGCCCTGGTGACCTCATCAGTGGCGGGTGCTGCATTTGGTTCCGCTTGGGGCTCAGCCGGCTTCGATGCCCACCAAGCTGGCGTGCTGTGTTCTGGCACATCGCCCCCAACAGCAGTTTGGGCCCAAAACGCTCAAAATCGCGCGCAAAGTTGGCCAGCTTTCCAAGAAGCCAGCTCAGAGTCGCTAACATCAAATCCAGCTGACGCAAAGGCAGCTGCTTTGCCGTCGTCTGAAAGGCATGAAGAAGATGAGAGGTTCATCAGCACATTTCTGAAAGGTCTAGGGCGAAAGATTTCACCTGCATCGCAAAAGGGCCAGAGCACTGTAAAACAAGCAACACATGCTGTATGAATGAGCTTTTTGAAGACCCCAGGCTCGCTGAAAGGACGCTAAGAGGCGAAGGGCCGGTGATTGAGTGAATTCCAGGCACCGAGTTTTTCTTCAATGGAAGGAGGCGAGCAAAGGCTCAAGGGTTTTTGGAGCAACCCTTCTATGCCTGGCACCAGCCGCTGAAATCTGAGGACCGGATCACCTCCTACCTGTTTGTCCTGGGAGAGACCTGGCTTAATGGACCCTTTGCGGGGCTCCTCTTTTGTTGGCATTTAGTGCTGCTGGAATCTGTCTTGCGTTGCCGTTCTTTTGCCGCTTGCTTGTCATTTGCTGCCCGGTGTCCAGAAGCCACACCTGGAGAATCCACATGTGTGAGTCTTTCTCAATCGCCAAAGAAGTTGGACACCCCAATCGAACAACACGCAGAACTGAGCACCCCTCCCCCGGTTGAGCGACTGGAGTCATAAATCTGAGGGTAAACAGGCAATCCCCGCAGCTTAGGTTTTCGTGTGTGACTTTGGCTCCATGCTGAACAGCCCCTCGGCCTTTGTTCTTCTGCGAGGGATGCACTGCGTGAGACCTGCTTACTTGGGTTATGGGCGATGAATCCTTCACTGGGGTTGTTTCATTGCAGGGGTTCCTGTCCAGGGAACCATGGCCCTCAGGCTGATACACAAACGGATCCTGCTCTGAACATGTGGGGCAAAGGACAATAGGTGCCCGACTAGGTTCGGCAGCCTATGATCAGGAATTTCCGTGCATCTTGATCAAGCCACATTCTGTTGGGCACGTGGGATCAAGCTGCTTGATTTGTGAGACAAACATTATTCCGCTGACGGCAAACTCTATCCCCGTTAGCCTTACACTGCGGGGGGAGAAAAGAACAACTAGCAGGATGACCCGGATCTCCTATGACAGGGTGGGGAAAGATTCAATACTCACTGCAAGAATAGATCCCTGTTCACAAAGGATCGTTTTGCCTTCCATTGTGGACACCGGGACGCACCATGCCACAACTTCTTAATCTTAGGGAACAGTTTCCAGCTTTTTAAGAAATGGCATGCAAGAAAAGCTCGCCCGTGCCCTTCCGACCGTGTTCTAACTTGAGTGGAGCGAGCAAGTCCTTTGTGCAGCACCAGCAAGCGACTTCTTCCGCCTCCGCTCTGCTGGCACATGGGAGTTTTGACGGAGCCCTCCCTCGGGCCGTTGCTTCATGCTTTATCTCGTTTCATTTCTTAGTTGCTGGCAAAAAAAGGCCCTAGGTTCCACTTGGCAAGGGGACGCTTGAGTGGACATGCCCAAAGCATACCCAAAGCCACCCATAGGTCCCGCAAGTCTCGCAAGGTACTCCCTCCTTTTACTTTAGTGGCAAAACTTCTTTTTTTTTGGTGTTGCCTCTCCGAGCATGGCTCCAGTAAAAGTAAAGTTCCTACAACAAACAGATTGCAGGTTTTTTTGATTATAGGTGCGGCCGCCCTTTGGATTCTTTGCATGGGTAGGATGTGTTGGGGTGACTGCTCTTGGCCTAAGGCTTCTCCTTCATGGGTTTGATTTGGCACTTCCCCGGAAAGCAGACGCTGGTGATCGCGCTGATCAACGCCACGTGCCTCTCTTGTTTGCCCGACCGGCGTTCATTTGCCAATATTTGCCCCGGGCACTCGCAGCGGCCCAGGGCGTTTTCTAAACAACATTTGATCGAATGCTTTTTGCCAGACTCTGAGACGTTGATCCTGGGGCAACGCCACAACAACACCACACCAAGCAGCACTGGATCCCTGTTCAAGGCATTTCGCTTTTTCCTACTACCAACAAGCAAAAAACCAGAAGAAAAGCTAAGACTGGCAAAACCAAACTTGTGAGGTATCAGGCTTCCGCCCTGCTGCCACTGATCTTGCAGGGAGTGCCTTGGCAAGTCGATCAGCCCAAGCTGCGCCAGGGATGGGTTTGTGCTCGCCTTGTGCCCGGGTGTTTCAGGGGGAATGTAAGCTGAAACCTCATTTTCGTGCGTTTGTTGTGCAGAAGGCTTGCCCACCCAGGAGGAAGTATTAAACTGTATCCTTCTGAAGGTTTCGCATTGATTTGTGTCTTCAAGACAAGGCGATGGATAGCTACTCTGTGCCCTTGTATGTGTACCTGAGCGTGTGGACCCTGGTGGTGCTTGGCACTGTCTATGTGTGCTACGTGATGACCCCTTCACAGGCGGAGCGCCTTGGATGAAGGGCCAAGAGGCTTATCTGCTCAGAGAGCAAGTTGCACAAACGTCTTGCGCCGAGAAACTTGCATTGAGAACTTGCTCGCTGAATGTTATGGGGCAAGCCAGGAGATGCCTCAGCAGAAAACAAGTCATACTTTCGCGCCACCCTTGGCTCTACATTGTATGATTTTTGACTAAAAAACAGCCGTTGGCCCAGGACCATGAAGACACTGGAAGCAAGCAGTTTGAACTTGCAAGCTTGTTTGCGTTGCGCAAGCATCTCCCTGCAAGTTGCTCTGTACAAGTTTTTGTGCGGTCGTTCAATGCAGGCAACTCAACGCCAGCATCCTAGGGGCACATCGACCACGCCGGCAAAACTAAAAGTAGCAAACGTCTCGAGTTTTGAACCTCGAGGGTTTGGCCCCATAAAATAAGAGTTTAGTTTCGAGCCCACACTTCTCGCGCAAGATGTTGTGCGCGAGCTTTCTTCGACAAGTTCGCGCAATTGCTCTCTTGCAAATTGCTTCGCTCTGGTGCAATTTGCTGCGCCATGTTCTTTTGCAATTTGCTGCGCGAGTTCTCCCATGCTAGCTGCAGGGGTTCTCTTGTAGAATTTGATGGGCGTGTTCATCGCATGTTCTCTTGTGCAACATGCCTTGCGGTGGCTTTCGCGCTTCTTTCTCTCCACGTGCTCTCGTGCTTCTTGCTTTGCACATGCTGTCATGCATCTTGCTCTGCATGTGCGCGCGGCATGTGCTCTCGTGCAGAATGCTGTGCGTGTGCTGTTGTACATCTTGCTCTTGTGCTTTAGTTTTCGCGTTTTGGAGGTGTGCTTGGATTGGCTGGTGCAACCGTTGTGCGTGTCTCGTGTAGTTGATAGCGACCATGCTAGCGACAATGTGCGCAAGCCAAGGCAGTTGAGCGTAATTTGCTGTTCGCAGCATTTCGTGTGATGCAGACCCTCTTCGTTGTTTGTTCCGAGGTACTATGAGCAGGCGAAGAAAGTTTTAGGAATGCCGCTTCCGAAGCTTGGCTAGCAAGATGGCGGAGCCCTGTTCATGAAACCCCAGGTGACAGAAAAGGACATGAGCCAAAAAAAGCATGGCCGCCGAGGCGTCCGCCAGCAGATCTGAAAGTGCCCGGGCCTTAGGCCACGAGCTCGGTGTTGCAGAGGAGCCCGGCTCAGTGGCTCAGAGTGGCCCTGCGCAATGCGGAAGTCATCCGCGTGGACGGCGAACGGGGGTCCCTTGTAGCAGTGTCCCAAAGAAAGGTTAAGTCTTGGAATTGGCCAACGCTTTATTTTGAACTTGCCCAGCTTTTGTTGCTGATGGTTAGAGACTCGAGACCATAGTGAGGCTACCCCATGGTTGCAAAGGCGGTGTGTTTCGGGGATACGCGGAGCTTTATGCAGATTGGCGCACGCCCACGTCCGCTGAGGCGGGAGATGCTGGGAAAGGCCTGGGATGTGCTTCGCCAAGACACCGCGCAGCACATCGCCTCGGGCATGGCCTTGGCCTTCGGCTTCGCGCCCCTTGGAATCAAAATGAGTATCTCAAAGCCCGTGTCTCGCTTAGAGTACTTGTTCTATTCCAAGGCCATCCACTCCGGAAGTGGCTTGAGGCTTCAAACTCGCCCAAACCCAACGAGTGCAAGGTGAAGTGTGAATGAGCGCGCGATAGGAGGACAAATGCCGATACCGACTGACAAGTAAGTCATCTGGGCTCTGAATCAAATTTTGACCAATGCTCCAAACGAAACCAGACGAGGGTGAGTATATATGGAGGTTGACAAATAGGTCCTTGCAAGGAGTTGTGTATTCGGTACTCCCTTGTAGACTTGCATCCTTCATTCTTTGCCTGTGTTCAGCAGGGTGCACCAAAACGTTGGCTGGGCGTATTGGGAGCATGCTTTGGCTAAGCTTGTTGCAAGGTTCCGCAAACCCCCGGCAAGCGTAAGTGGCATGGGTTATTTCACGAAACGCTGCTGCAAGCCTGCTAGCGCAGATGAGCTGCGGTAACCGTGTTGCGAGAATAGTTGCAACGGCCACAGCGGAGAGGGCGCGCTGCAAACAAAAGGGCGTGGCGATGGAGCCGCGAAAGGTTCGCGAACGATACTTTTTTTGTTCCCCCCTTTTTTTGCCGGTTTTTTTCTTAAGCCCAAGATGGCGCTTATCGGAAACAGGAACGTTGGCCAACTGCCATGCGTTGTATTTTTTCAGGCCCCTTCCCAACTCGCCACTGCAGAACTTGAAGCATCTCCAGGAGATGGCGCCGAGAGAGAGTTTGAGTTTGAACAAATAGCGTCACAGCGGCCGCCGAGGTTGCCAGGCTACTATGCATCCATGACCGTCTCTTGGCTGCAAGGCCATGTCTTGAGGGAACGGCTTCTTGCCATATCCGGCAATCTGTTGCCCTTATCACTCCTGCAGTTGGCTGGCTTCCTTGGAGCCACGCTAGAGAGGGTCCCCTGTTTTAACGCCTGAGACGTGCCATGACATGCCCATCATCTTCACTGGGGTGGCTTGCCAACGCTTGAGGCTCCGTACGGCGAGGCCCTCTTTGGCACCAAGGCCGACGGGGAGAGGCGCGGAGGGGGAGAGACGAGATGCCAGACGTAGAGCCTTCGAGTGAGTCAGTATGCAGTCCATCCCCTCTACCAAATGTGAAGAGAACCCTGACATCTTGGCTCTGTTTTTTGGTTCGGGCCTTGTTGATGTGGATCGGCTAGCCACTCAAATCATCAACTGGGCATGCCCCTGGCTTGCTTGAGAAGCTAGGCCTCCCGTAATATGCTGAGAAGCAACCAACTCTTTGCACAACAAAGCTGGTGACCCGCGTCTCCAACGGCAGGGCTTGACACCTCACGCAGCATCCCTGAGGCTGGCGGAAATCAACGTTTTGTGCACTTCGGTGGCGGCCTGGCGCAAAATATAGGCTGATGGGCGTACATAGGGACTGGATTGGTCTTTTTGGCGCGCGCGCGCACGCGCGCCCTGATGCGTAGATACAGGTGTATGTTTTCATGTATCTATGATGTGTAGGCAAATTTTAGCATACACATGCGATATGTCGGGGGGGCTAGCCGAATTTGTTTCATGCACGTGGCCATGAAGATGAATGAGTCGTGTGACCGCATGCTTGCCTTTGCCTCTGGCAGTCCCACTCGAGATGGCGATGGAGAGAGGGAGAGACAGAGTTCAGGATACCCACTTTCGGGGCCCCTTAGTTAAGGGAAGGCGTACACCAATTTGGCGCGCCTGCGAGGAGTTGTTCAGCGAGTTTTTGGCCTGAGGTTGGACAATGACTTGTTGCCCTGTGGACGTTCTTGCTGTATTATGTACTCTTTTTCATCTTGTGCACTTATTAGATGTAGACATGTTTGCGTTCCTTCATGTTTTACCGTTGCCCCGTGATTAGTCGGGCCTTGACGTTAGACGGAAAAGTCTAGATGTTCATTTGAGCTTTCCTCAGACTTGGGGTGTCTTCCACTCGCCGTGAGTGCACCGCCAGATTGCACCACAGGTCGGCCTAGCGGTTGGACCCTTCTCCGGCAGCATCGCAGACCGCTTCGGCCTGGAGGCTGCTGTGATGCTTGACATGTCTGTGCATCTTGATCAGCAAGTTTTCCGTTTTGAGATTGTTTTGCTCGAAATTTGCACTCCCCCAAGAAGCCGACAAGCTGCTCAAGGCCCGTGTGCTTATTGTTTTCTCGCTTCGTGCTGCGCTGCTCCGAGAAGCAGGTTACTGGCCTTTATCAATTTTTCGGTGTAGCCCAGTGGCGGTGTCGTCTCGGTTTATCGGCGTAGCCTGGTGTGTGTGCTTCGACCGAGTCGTTGATGGGCTGATTTGTGGAGACCAGTTTGAAGCCAAGATTGCCACCGCGCTGCATCTGGGCAATTGGCATTTGGAGGCCTTCAACTTGCAGCAGCTTGAAAGATATCAGATACTAGTACCGCTTTTGAAAGCAGCCAACAGGCGCCTTTTTGAACAGGACTTGAGACAGACGTGGAGACGGGCGTGTGCCGGCTCTTGCAAACTCCAGGGAGCAAAGCGTCCCCAACATTTCGATTTGGCTCCAACTTTACCAGCGCCATTCGCTGACAAATTCGAACTTGGTTCCGGGCCTGGCTTTTGGGCCAGGTGCTCATTGTGCTTTTCGCCATGCTCACTGGCCTAGCCACCGTGACCCTGCCCCTGCCATCTTGGCCAGCGCAGATCCTTTGCGCGCCTCTCGGTCGAACGGCGGGCCTCTTGGGCAGGTGGAAATGAGGGCTTGCGGATGGGCCTAGGAAAAGGTGGAGTCAGGGATGCCTCGATTCGATTTCTCAACATCGACTATGTTCATGCGAGGACGCCCTCAAGACACTTTTGGAAGATTCGGTTCAGTTTCCCTTGGAAATGATGCAAGCGTTGACCCCACATAACAAGAATGTGTTTCAAGCTTTTCCTTTTCCCAACGCCCACCCCCCAGTTCCAGCTCAAAGCTTGCTGGCATTAAAAGAGACAACCGCTAGGAAGCTGACTTTTTGAGGCGTCTCCTGTTTGAGACATAACTTCCCAAACCACTCCCAATCCCAGGTGAGACTCGAAACATGCTCCAGTGAAAAAGCTGCAAACGAACCCCCTTTTCTGACATGTTCATTCTAGGGCTTGGCCTACACCAGCACCCTGCACGCAGCACCCTGTCAACTCTGAGTCACGGCCTGCGCCAGTTAGCGCGCCTTGAGAGGTTGCTTGCACACAATTCAATAGGGATATTTCATACACTGTCGCCGCCATGTCACAATCTGTTTTTCTTTGTGCTTTTTAAATTGCTACTTTTCGGAGCAGTGATGGGTCCCCGGATTCGGCCAGTTCTGAGGCAACCACACATGACAGTGTGCGGGTCACGCTATTGGCACCCCGGTTTGACAGGAAAATTGTTTCATCGCTGCCGAAGGTCGTCTTTGACTTTCTTCATCTCGCTGTTTACCATCTTCATCTCCCGTTATTTGCTTCTGCAACTTGGCAAGGGGGGGCGAGAGCTTCCACAGATGTCGGCCTCACACAAAAAAATGCAGAGGGGCTATTGCCCTCAACGCTTGTGGGCCCAGCTCCCAACCAAGCGACCATGGCTGCAAAAGCAATCCGCTAAGGGAGAGTGAAGTCCCCAAGCCCAGCCCAGCAGCCCAGGTACTCGCCTCCAAATCGCTTTGGCGCCGTGCAGGGCGTTTACGTGCTTGTGCGGCTCACAGAGGTAGCACGCACTAGCACACAAGGGGTCAGTGACGCCCACACATCATCTGTGTTGTAACGCCAAAATGGTCTTCTCAAAACAAGTTCTCCTGATTGGCTGGTGCTAACGGACGCCTTGCCAAGTGGTTCTGGATGATGCATGCTTCAGCCAAACACTTGAAAGCTAAGGTGGTCATCTTAATCAGCACGCCCTGGTCTCTGGGCGGAGTTGCGGCGCCTTGGAGCCAGTGCTTCCGGGCCAACGGATTTGGATTGAGCGGGCTCTCTCTGGTCCTATCCCTGTTTGTCCTCCCGGCAAGAGTGTCAGCAATGATGTGAATGGGGTGCGCCTTTTGTCAGCTTGTCAGGCACTTGAAGCTCTCTATGTTTTCTCGGTTTTCAGACCAGCATTGCAATAGCTTGTGTAGTTTTAAGGTTGTGTTTGTTTCATTATTGGATTTGGGCCAGGCAGACACAGGCAGTCCAAAGATGGTTTTGGTGGGTGCCAACAATGCATCAGCTGTTGTGTTTGGCCCAAAGCTTGTGGGCCCCTTTAAAGTAATATTGGCTGGCAGTGATTGATGGAATGACAGTCTTGAATCAAGAGGGACATTGTGGATTGCGGGCCATGGAATTTGGCCCCCGCTCTTCTTGACTTTGGGTGCGGTTGATGCAGGCATTGTTACATGGAGCCGAGGCAACAGCGCTGCTGGGCACAGGCGCTGCATTTGGGTTTGCATGGGTGAGCTGGTTGCAACCACGAGTGTGTGGTTGGCGTAGGCCGTGCCTTTCAGTCGTGCAGGGTATTATGAGGCCATACTAGGCATCACAATTAGGCAGTTTCGCTAGCTCCTTTCGGGGCTGAGCCTGGGCAACTGGATTGGCACGGATTGTACGGTTTTGCCAGGAGTGAACGCCTACCGGATCCCCATGTTGGTCTTTGGGCTGCCGGGAGCTAGGGCGTGCCGCAGACTAAATATGTTTTCTCCCTGTTGCGCTTGAGGACCGGGGTGGTGAGCCTGTCCTGGTATGCCTGGCGCTTGGATGACTCGGGCGCCAGGGCGTCTGAAATCTTGCCCATGAACAGATGATGCCGAATGCAAACCTTCTGAAGCAGTAACCCTCCAGGTTGATCACAAAGTCCGATTTGATCGCCAACTGGGACCAGTTTGATACAATGCTCAAGCGTTCAGCCCTTTGATAAGGCAACTTTGCTAGTGTCATTGGAGATTGCTTTTGCTTGTGACCGAGGCCTGGTATTTCCAAAAGAACCCGCCGCCGGAGAATCCGACTCTGTTGCCTGAGGACGAGGCGGGTGTGGTGTGGAGAGACCAGACCGCTCACAGCTGAGCGAAGGCGGAGTTGGCCAAAGGCTTCGGGTGCGGGAACTTGGAGGAGGCGAGTGGGCTGCCTCATAGCGCTCATAGGCCTTCGGGGGTTCTTCCAATCAAAGACACCAAAATGTCAACATGTGACTCCCCGAAGCGAGCCAGAGGTGAAGCCCTCCACGATTTTGCCTTTTGCGAACTCTTAAAAGTTAAAAGCTTGCACAGGGCCTTCAGGGCTTCAGGGGCCTTTCCCGCTGCTTCGGGGGCACTCGGCTTAGGTGATGGAGGTGACCCACATGAGCAGCCGAAAGGAACTGATCCGGAAGCTTGCATCCACGGACCCCGATGCCAGGGGCCGAGTATGGCCAATTGCCGGAGCTTGCGGGAGGTGACGGGGCAGGGTGGCCGTTTCGTCCAACTATTGCTTTCCCTCAGGGGTTGTGTTTCACTTGTGGTCTTTGGCGTATAGATTGGCAGCTAGCACCACGTGACAATCAGCACGTTGGTTTGACAGTAGTGTCATGCTTGTTGGCTTTCAATCCACCGTTGATCGTTGAACTAAGGTGATTGTAAGCCTCATGAAAAGCATCGACACGGAGAAGATGATGGAGCTGTGGCTGAAAAGATGTTTGAGGATGGACGAGTGGCATGCATGCATGGCTGTGGGGTTGTTTCGGCGGGAAACCTACGGGAAACGAGAATTGGGCCTGTCCTTGGTTTACAATGGAGACAGTATGATTTTCGTTGTGGCTGGGTGGGAAGGAGGGGCGGGTACTTTTCTGATCTGAGGAAATGATGTCCCGGCCTCAGCATCGTGCGAGAAAAACGTTCTAGCAGCCTTCGCTTGGTTTGCTGCAAGGGTAGAATCTCGAGGGCAAGTCTCACAACATACCATGACATACCATGACAGTTGCAAACTTAATTGACACACGCCCTCGTTTTTGGAACACAATTTTAGGAGCTGGCCAAAAGGGTAATCTATCGCTTTGGTCCAGGGTGCGAGCTCAGTTCAGGTCCCGTCGCTCCGTGGATGACATCGCAGTCGCTGGGCTGAATGATTCGCATTGCGTTGCGCACTTTCAGGGGCAGCGGCCCGAGGGACACGGGCACAAAAGCCACTACGTGACCCAGCCGAACTCAACCTTGAGGGACATGGGCACACAAAAAGCACGAAGTCACTACGTGAGCCAGCCGAACTCGAACGCGAACTCCTCCACACCTTGCAGTGAACCTGCTAGAAAGGTCCTTTCTAAGTCAAATACGACCAGGCCAAAGCGACTCAGTGAAAGCAAGTGCAGTAGTCTCTTTCCAAAGAGAGCAACTGCAAGCATCTAATTTGGGCCTTAGGACATGATGGAGACCGTGGAGGAGGAGCAGTGCAAACGGATGGTTCATGGGTTCATGAGAAAGGGCAAGTCATCACCTGAGACAGTGTTCTGGGGATTGTGCGTGAGAAGGTTCCTTTGCTGAATCCGAGGAGCCATGGCAATTGGAGGTTTCCCGGTTGGACGCATGTCAAAATGAGACCGTCCCTGCGTGCTGGATCAAATTGGTATGACTTTCGTGCAGTTCAACTAGCAGATTGGCACGACGGGCTCGAAGAATAACAGTTGCAGGAGGAAGAGGAGGAGGAAGAGGCAAGCAATACGAGTATCGTGCTGCTGCCTGTGTGGATGTGTGCTCCTGTGTTCGCACCTCCGGATTTGTTTCATGTCGGTTCCTGAACTGGAACAATGCGATTCAGAAATGGCACCAACGCGCCGACTGCCCACGTGGTAGTAGGGCCATGCAAAAGGATGGTCCACAGCCAGGCTGCTTCTCCTGTTGACCTTTTCCCGTTTATTACCCATAGTCCGGATTTGCAAGTCATCACTTCCGGCTAGATTCAGCAAAAGTGCCCATCCCATCATGCCAACATATGCCAACCTGGAGGCTGCTGCTGTCGCTGGCGCTCCGGCCGGCGCTGCAGCTGCAGATGTGCCTGAGGAGCCTTTGAAGCACCTGGGAGGTGTCAAGCGGAGTCTGTAAAGGATAGGCTGTCTTGTGGCCATTGGGAGTTGAAATCAGCAAAGGGCCGAACAGCCATTTGTTTCAATAGAACAAGTATATTGGCATGTACAAGTGCTGAATCGGCTTTCGAATTCAAAAAGACTGATGGTTTAGAAGGTGCTTGCTTGAGTGATGAGTAGGGCTATTATCTCGGTTGTTTCAATCCGTTTGCTGTTGTTTGTTTCTTGCCTACACCCGTTCAGCATACAGATATTTGTGAATATTCCTTGCAACTCCCGCCCTGCTATTGGCCAATTCGGGTGGCTACCTCACTGAGTGAGCTTTGGATGATCCACCAAAGGCATTGAGGGTTACCACGAGATTTGTCGCTTCCCGAGTTTTGCGACTGCCCAACTTGCCCTTTCCGCGGCAAACACGCCCAGGCCGGTGAGACGCCCATTCGCGCACGGGGCAAATATCTAGTAAGGCAGGGTGCGGGGCCTGTCGATCGCCAATCCCGCATCAAGCAGAGAGGCACGTGTGTCATGGGTCACTCTGGATAATACCGGCGCACTCAGCCGGTCTTGCTGGGCGGAGTCAGGTCGGTTTCCGGTCGCAAAAACCAAGGTTTCTTTGAGACATGCTGATGCGGGGTTGCGCATGTTTCTGCAAGAGGCTGGCGAACCACAAGACGGTCACACACATACTCATATTATTATTATATATATATATATAGTAAATAAATATAAAAAATCTATAGCCTGGCTTCCATTCCAAAGCGACGTTTAGTGGAAAACACGTGTTTGTGCATCCTTTTTTGGCACCATCCTGCTAGCTCCGACTGACAGCTAGGCGGAAGTCCGGAGAAGTCACGTCTCAGACTGCTGTGGTACCCATGGACCGCCAGCTTCCAACCTCCAAGCAAGCCAGCAAAAGCCACACTGTCAAGTAGCCATAGCGATTTTGACATAGGCTTGTACTGAGTCAAGATTGACTTCTCGGTCATAACCATTCTTCTACGCGAATGTCTTGTTTGTCTTCTTTGCTTGCCGACCTTCGCGAGGAGTTTTTGCCCAACTGATTTCTGTCCTTGGCATTGGCATGTGGTGTGCCAACCCACCATGGCATTCTGGTCAAGCAGCCATGTGATTTTCTTTGCATCGGAAGTGCCAGGATCGTTGCAGAGGGCGACAAAGAGGCGCCGGTTCGCTGAGCCATTTCTGCGGAGTTGCCAAACCTCCCAGGCCCTGCGAAATTACCTGCTGACTGAGCCAGTGGATGTGCTTCGGCAGCAATTTTCGCTTGTAGGGAAACCGCCCCAAGGGTGACAGGGTCTCAGAGAGCCTGAGGACATGTGGCAGACCACCCTGGATATGGAGGATGGGTGCTCTTGCAATGTGCGCGTGAGCATGTTGTGGTGGCTTGAAACCCTGACATTCTGGTCCCTTGAGCATATATGTATATTCATGAGCTATGGCGCCGAAAAGCCGTGACCCTTTCACTCAGGAGTGGCGGAGTGCAGCAGAGCAGAAGCAGATGGATAAGGACGCAGAGATGGCAACCTTTCGGTACAACCAGTGAATGCCATCAAAGCCAGTATAATTCATCCCTCCCCCTTGCTTGACAGGTGAAACAGCAAGCCAAAATATGCCAACTGACGCATTCTACTTGACGAACTGGTGATGGGCAATGCCGCCAGGATTTCGGCAAGCTGATCCCGGGAAAGGACTTCGGCTGGAGTGCACTTCGAGTGCAGTGTTGCTTGCGTCAGGCATGTCATGCTTTGCTTACGTGGTCAGATGTTATCAACATGGGAAGAGCAGATCATTCAATATTTCCCCGGATGTCAACCTCATTTGCAGTGAAGGGCAGTCATGACTTAAGTGTGAGCTCCAACCACAATTTGCACCCTCAGTCGCCCTTTGCCCCCTTCCGCGTGCGTAGCTCTCCAGCATTTTCTGACTTTGCGCAGGACTTTGCCGGCATTCTGCGGCAGCGGCCGGAGCTGAAGAAGTTTGTGCAGCAGGCCATGACTTCTCGCGCTCTTCTCGCCTGCGTCGTTCAGAAGTTCGGCGGGCTTGCCCGGAGGTGATGAAGCGAGAGATGCAACGCCGGGTTGCGCCCCTTGCCTCAGCCAAAGCCAACTGGCAATTATCAGAGTTTAGGCTTGGCTCGGCATGGCCTGAGTCGTGGTGAAGGGCTGACAAACCAAAATTGGATACCCGAGGTCATTCACGGGCAGGAAGAAGAAGTAGTGCCTCGTCATCAAGCAAATGATTTTCCCTGCAATTCCATTATGGCATCATTGCCTTGCCGCTTTGCGGATTTTGTGCCCGGAACGGGCGAAGTGCTTCGGCTGAGCCGATGGCCGCGGAAACTTCACCGGCGCGCTGAGTTTGCGCCTGGAACCTTGCAATGTGAAACGGGAAACGGGCGAGCTCCTCTCCTGTTGATAGGGGTGGGTTCCCATCTTCAGAAACTTTCGTGATTCCAGGTTTCAAAGCCACCAACTCAGCAGGCCATAGCAGGCCGACAGTCGCCCGGCAGACCAGCTGCCAAGCAGCCGGCGCGGGTGTCCCAAGGATGCGGCCGGATCGGCAGTGCCCAGGGCCTAGAGGCGACCGGATGAAAAGGCGTGCGGCTGGTGGGTCTATGCCACGCCCTGTGGCCGGATCATTGGGTCACACCATGAACTGCCGTAAACCAACGATTTGCTTGAAAGGATTGTTCAGAATCAGTTCCTGTTCAAGTCCACGTTCCGGGCTGCACTGCGCAATCGTCAGCAATTCGGGAAAGCCTCCGCCTCCCTTGGCCGCGTGCTCACCGTTGCATTTTGCACGTTCGGCTTTTCAACAGTTGGTGTCGAGAATATGTTTGTCGCGAAAGGTTGATTGCGCAAAACTTGATAATTAGTCAGGCGGCCAACAGGTCTTGTCGCATTCTTTGTTGTTGTTTTTTGGGCCTGGCTTTTGGGATCTTGTTCGGATGAAGCCTGGCATTGCCCCCCACCTCCAAGCTCTCGATATGATCCACCATCGAGACGGCTGATTTCGTCGAAGAGTGTCCAACATAGTACCGAAAGGGATCCGAGGGCAGTTTACCAGTTCCAAGATTATGAACCGTAAACCTGGG
Organism: Effrenium voratum; assembly: GCA_963377175.1. Lineage (NCBI taxonomy): Eukaryota > Dinophyceae > Suessiales > Symbiodiniaceae > Effrenium > Effrenium voratum. The sequence goes on from CAUJNA010003343.1 coordinate 487,053, forward strand.
CAAGCTGGAACGAAAGATCCAAGACAGTGAACAACTATACCTCCAAACGCTCTTCCTGCCAAATGCGAGCGAATGCTGACTGCGGCGGTTCATTAGTTAGTTGATTGGTGCCCATGACGTGCCCCACATAGCTTGACTGGGAGCTAATCAATCGGGTGCAGTCAATGTAGAGTCTATAGTAGTCAAGCCTATGGTTTCAGGTGTGCGCAAGGTATAGCTTGCGAGGCTTGCGCTTCTTTGCAGCATCCTTGGCTTTGCGCCTTTGTTGAGTAATTACAGGTTTGTCAGGGCACTGATTTCTGCTGCCTGCCAGCGTCATTGTTTCCGAATTGCACGGGAGGAAGTTACGGCCTGAAAGCCTTTTTGCAGCGAGAAAAGCACAAGTCGGCGACAAGAGTTCCATATCAGGAAGACGGACAGCTTGAACAACGAGTCACGGTCCAGGGACTTGTTGACACACGGTAGGCAGCGGCAAGCTGGGAAGCAAATTAGGCAAGTGCTTGTTGAGTTCGTTGGTGATATACTTGATCACCTAATTAGTTTGTTTGTTGTTCGCTAGTCAATTAGTGCCCTAGCTAGCTATCAGCCAATGATTCTAGCCTATATCTGCGTTTTTGTCAGGCTTAGCATGATACCGCAACAGAGGTGGCTTGCGCATCTGCATCACCCGCCCAAAAAGTCGAAAGGGCTTTTGCAGGGTCAAGTTTTTCTGCCCCTTTCTTTCGTTTTCGATTCTCCCAAATTGCGCGGTTTCCACATTTTATCATTTTGCCCGCCGCACTGCAGACTGCAGAAGTCGTCCAAGACATCAAAGCTGTGTCAGTTAGTGACAGTGCCACGAACGTTCTCGCTACCTCTAAGGGTACAGTGTTGCCTGACCATACTGGGTGCATTGCTGCCAGAGGCGCTGTTTTAGCCCGGTCTTGGAAGCGTTTGAGGCAACGCCATGAGCCAGGAACCTGGGGGCTTGTGATGTTCTGTTCTTGCGATTGGTATGTCCACTTCCTTCAAATTAGGGGGAGGAGGGTGGCGAATGTAATTCCGTGTGTAGCAAGACTTTGGATACATGCAACTGGAGGACCCCTTTAGAGGGCGGAATTTGGGTTGGTCCTGTTAAACTTGTGACTGCCTGGCTTGGCCATTGACTGAGGCAGCCGAGATGTGCGCGCGGGGCGCGCCTCTGGCCCCGGCGTGGGCAGGTGTCGCGGAAAAAGGTACTAGCCCAACAGAGTTGCGCGGCGAGTGGTTTGCAGACGTTTTGCTTAGCCGTTTGCACCGATTTTCAGTTGCCAACGGGCAGGGAGTGTAAACAACGTGTACTGGGGGGCCCTTAAAATAGATGTGTGGTGAGTGTTTGCCTGCCTGCCTGATTGTCTGTTTGTCTACTTCTCGATCTCTTTGTCTCCCTGTTTGTATGTCTGTCTGCCTGTGTTCGTCTGCGTCTGTCTCCGTCTGTGTCTGGCTGTGTCTCTGCTTGTGTCTGTCTGTCTGTCTCTGTCTGTCTCTGTCTTCTTTCTGTTCGTCTCCGTCCGTCTCTATCTGTCTGTGTTTGTTTGCCTTTGTCTCTGTCTGTCTCTGTCTCTGCCTGTCTGTGTTTGTCTCTGTTTGTCTGTCTCTGTCTGTCTATGTCTGTCTGTGTCTGTGTTTGTGTCTGTCTCTCGCTGTCTGACTCTCTCTGTCTGTCTCTCTTTGTCTATCTCTCCGTCTGTCTCTGTCTCTGTCTCTCTCTCTCTGTCTGCTGTCTGTCGGTCGGTCTGTCTGTCTGTCTGTCTGTCTGTCTGTGTCTGTCTGTGTCTGTCTGTCTGTCTGTGTCTGTCTGTCTGTCTGTCTGTAGGCGTGTCTGTCGGCGTGTCTCCGTGCCTTTGTGTTTGCGTGTTTGCGTATCGACACTACCTTCCACAAAGTTCATATAGTCCTGCGTGGAATCTCTCTTTGCCGCATGTGGCAACTGCTGTCGTCAAACGTTTGCTCTTCTTTTTTCAGGCGACTGTTCCCACTGTGGAGGGCCAACCGCTTATCACTTTCTCATGTCTGGGGCTTCTCGTGGCTTGATGACCTGCTTGCGGCTTCGGGGTTGGCTTGGCCTCCCATGCAGGGCATGTGCTGCGGCCACGCCTGGCTCAAGCTTTACTGCGCCAATTGGCGCGTTGCTTCCAGGGAAGATCCCCCTCGTTTTGATTGGACATATTTCGGTAGTACCCTTCCCACGTTGAAGTTGCTGTTTGATTCTCCATGGATTTTGTGCACGCTTGAAATGCGCCCAAATGTACCTGACACTTTTGCTTGCTCATGTTGCTTTCAGGTTGCGCTCTGAAGGTCAAACATGCTCCACTGCTGGCCGTGTTGCACACAATCCTTCTATTCTGTTCCTTTTGAACAATCAAAGCCACTGGCCAAGAGCAAGAAGCAAGAAGCGGCCACAGCGCCTGGCCCTATGGGTGGCAGTTTCTTGGAGGCAACCGAGATGGTATCTCAAACCTTTCACAAACGGGCTGGGGCACTAGGGGCGGAGGGTAGTGGCCATCAACCTTTTCATTTGATCATTGCCCAACAATGGCTGCTAATGATTTCTGTGAAGCTATTACCTTGACTGACTGGCTGGCTGGCTGACTGAACTGACTGACTTGTTGGCTTCTGGACTGGCGGTTTGCCGGCTGACGAGCTCGGCAACCCTATGTACTCGTTGGCATGAGCGGGCAGATGCATTGCCTACTTAAATCTCGTTTTCCGGTTTGACACCGGAGGCTGGGCCATTTTGACCGACTCTAGCTTGATGATTGACCGGCTGGCAGTTCAGCGGGCTGGCGAAGCCCACAAGAAGTTTCAAAATACGCGAACTACAGTTTGTTCTCAATGTTGTATTGCTTCTTTCTCTCATCATGCTGGCTATCACATTTCTTTTATTTGTCGGTTTATTTTCCTTTCTTCCTTTCAGAGCGCTAGCTTCGAGCTTCTCTCTCTCTGTCTCGCTCTCTCTCTCTCTCTCTATATCTATGTATCTAGCTTATCTCGTCTTATTTCATCTACCTTATCTGTTTGTCTATCTATCTATCTATCTATCTATCTAGTTTATTGTATTTATCTAGCTAATCTATCTAATCTCCTATTTGTCCATCTATCTATCTGTGTATCTGTCTGTCTGTCTGTCTGTCTGTCGGTCGGTCGATCGATCGATCCATCTATGCATCTATGTACTGATCTATTTGCCTACCTTCCTCTTGCATTTGCATACCCATCTCTCTATTTATTTGTCTATCTATCTGTCCATAGGTCTACCCATCCAACCATCGATATATCTTTCCATCTACGTGTCTGTTGTTCATTTATGTACTTATCTGTCTACTTATGTAATCTATTTAATCGATATCCCTATCTACCTGTCTACTTATCTACAAATCTATTTCTCTGTCTAAAGCAAAATGTTTGATGATCTGGAGAAAGTGCTTCGCCTTCCACAAAATCTGCGCATGACCTTGCGAAAGTGCCGCGCCTGCCACAAAATCTGCGCATGTCCGTGCGAAAGGGCTGCGCCTGCCACGCAAAAGGCGTGTGCTTGCAAAGGGGCCTGGCTCCGAAAGCACTCTTGAACCCTTCTGAGCGCGTCCGACAAGGCATCGCGATCAGGCTACAGCCCCGAAGCCCGCACAGGGTTGCACTTTTTCGACATTGCTTTCCCCTACCACACGCGCAGGCATGTTTTTAGTCTTCAATCAGTTGCCGTACCCTGGAAGTAACTTCCTCAAAAACTTCCTTTGTTGAATGATGTTTTCGACGACGTTGCTCTCCAATTGCGCCCAGCACCTTGATCAGCATGAGTTCTTCGAGAATTCCAAGTGCCCAAGGCTCCAGCAAAGGGGCTGCAACGGTGGGGGCCAAAGCCAGCTATCCGGAGGCGCAATGTTTGTTGTGAGTTTCTTCAACCTGCCTTTTTGCACACTGACATAACATGAAGTGGTCGTATCAACCCTGTAGGGGCAGTAGCCAATGTACCTACTTGCGCACGGCTCAAGAATGGCGCAAAAATAGATCCAAACCTTTTGTCCGGCTTTACAGGGTGCGTGTTGGCATGCTTTCCATTTGAAGTGGACGATAGTGGACGTGGGAGCCCCGTAGTTGCATGCTAGTAGGAGCCAATAGGAGTCAGTTGCCTTCTATGCCGGTTCTTGGCCCGCAACTGCAGCGAGGTGCGGCCCTGCACTTTCTTTGGATGCTGCGAGACACCGGGAGAGTCAGGCTGGAAAGGTCAGTTTGGGCATTGCATCAGGATTTTGACCGTCTGGGTTTCTTTCATCTCCTGCCCCCGAAGTTTCTGCGTTTCCCTTTCTGCACGGCGCGAATTCGGAGACTCTAGCAGGGCAGTGCTCCCAATGGCAGTGCCGCTGGTGTTGGAAGCTTGTTTGGGTGGACAGGCGCATTGGCGGTAGAGCTTCTTGCAGACGCGGATGTGTATGCGATAGACAACCGGGATGTGGACGTGGAAGGGAACTCGTCGCCTGTCCCTGCCTTGGCATGTAGAACAAGTTGTGTGAGCTGGCTTTAGCCACGTCGCCTCAGGTTCCAGCAAAGCAGGGGAAGCAACCGGAGGCATACTCGACCTATTGGGGCACAAGCGTCCGACAAATGCGTGAGAGTGTTGGGGATGCCAGCCCCCTGCATCCCATTTAAGTCGAGACATGGCCGCCAATCGCCAGGGCACGCCTTCGGAAGAAGATCCAGAGGCTCCAGGCTCATCTCGCAACCTGGTGCGACTAAAGTCGATGCAACAGGCGGGGGGGGCGGCTCGAGGTCGAAAGCGCGGTGCAGGGAATCTGGCAACGGTCAAGCAGCAGCATCTCAACCAGCCATATTTTGGAACTGTTTAGAAAATCAAAGAAAGTTACAGCAACTTTTGGTTGCTTGGGATCGAGGGCGTCCTGTAAGGGGGCTCCAATTGACTACAATGATGAGAGCATATATGGGCTTGGGAGGGATGGCATGCGCCACTCTTGAGTTGGCACTGCAACTTCGCACGTTGAGGGCTTGCCGTGCACCCCCCCGCATGCCTTCCCCTTGCAAAAGAAGCTGCCAGGGCCCTCCCTGGGGACGCTTCGCAGCGTCACTTGGCCGGAAAGCAGTGGAAGGGATTGAAGGGATGGGGTGCAAGCAAGAGGAGACTTTGCCGGGAACAGGAAGGGCCTTACTGGAGGAATTTGGAAGTTTTTGTGGGCTTTAAAACGTCGACTTAAGACTTGGGCAGGTGGCAGGGAGGCTTTTGCACCCCGCTTCGCTTCAGATTTGAAGCCAGGGCGAGGTCAACTTAGGGCATTCCGACATCGCCGCCAAAAATGCGCCCTCTACTCTCACAGACACAGACACACGAACACAGACACAGCGTGCGGTTGGGCCGAATCTGAGGCTCTGGGTGTGCCGGTGCCTCAGACCTGTCGCTCGCTTTCCGGACCCTTCGGCCAAGCCCAGGCTGCACGCTCGCCTCTGGGATCCTACCTGGGCAGTCCCTCTTTGCGAGCCTTGCCAGCAAGTGGGCCACGGGCTGGCTACCCTGCTTTCGGTTGCTTCCTCTTGGACGGCTCATGGCCGAGTAGGCGACTTGTGCCATGGGGGGCATGCGCGTCACAGAAGTTTGAGCTGGCTCAGGGAGCTCTTCGCGGATGCCGGCGTTTTTGGCAGCATGTGCGAGGAGGGCAGGAATGCATGCAACTTGGCAGTATTGGGCAAGGTTGCATGTCAAGAGGATGTACAGGCCAGGGTTATCGCCGTAAGACTGAATTACCCAAGGTGTTGAAAGAAGACATTGCACAGTGACTGTGCCAAGCTGCAAGCTCAGCTGAGGCGAGGATCAATTCTTGGCAGCTTTGCTGCAATTATCTGCAATTGCTGCGAGCTTTATCATTGGCGGTGTCACTACCCCCGCTATTCAGGTCTTTGTGCTGGTGTGCTGTGTCTTCCAAGGAGTTTGGCTCATGCAAATACAGGCATAGCGAAATAACTTGTGTTTGACGGTGTTATTCTTGGCTGGGAGTTGCCCAACTAGGAGCATGGGAGGGCTGCGCAGCTAGTGAGTATGTGTAGCAAGGAAGCAACATGACATCAGCTGCTTGGAGGCGTCCGCTCTTTTGCGCAAAGGCGTTTTGAAGCCTAGCAGATGGCTGCTTTCAACGAAGGTTTTCAAGGATTCAAATCTGACGAGATTGCGTTGACCAAGGTGCTGACCAGCATTTTCGGCGCCGGCAGCTTAGCCCCCGACCATCCAGGAGAGTCCCCTAAATGAGGGTTTCACAACTCCCCCCCCCCTTGCCACAGGCAGCTCAAGCATGAAACCTTCGACCTTCGTCTACTGAATGGGAACCCAAATCCATGATTACCCACATGAGGCTTTCATTTGAGGGGCGGGCCGCAGACGCAGTTCTTCAGAAACAAGCCTAAGTGAAACTTTGCAGCACCAGTTGCAGTAGAGATGTTGAAAGGCGGGGCTCCTGTCCGGTTCCCCAAGGTTGGGCAGACGGTCGCCTACGGATTTTCTGCGCCCATCGGCTTATTCTACGACCGCTGGGGAGTGCTCCGGCTGCAAGCGCCAGGTGCACCCTGCCACACGGTTGTGGAAAATGTGTGATACCCAGAATCCCCGTAAAGTGACCTAGCCCAGAAAAATTGCTTCTGATGGCTTACTTCACTTTTTCCAGGCACATGTGCTGCCATTTGTGCGCTTGCCCAGCTCGGGAGACCAAGCGGCAAGCGGCTAGAGTCGCGCGCGAAAACTTTTTCCCTGGTTCAATAAGGCAGGAGCTGCAATAGCCACACTAGTTGGTTTTTTGGCCGCTTCATCAAGTAAGAAGCCCAAGCTTCGAACGAACAAAGACAAGAACCATTGGAGGCAATGATCGTGGGCACTGTCGGTGCTCTCCTTTGTGCAGTTGGGCTACTTCGGCAGCACATGGCGGCATTCTGGCTGGCCTTGTGTATTGAGTCGAGAGTTTGGCGATTTGCACGCCGCCAGTTTGGAAGCCGCATGCCACTGTTAGTCTGTGCGGCTGCGTTTCACAAGGGACATCAAGCTGCTTGCAGGTTGGCCCTGGTGACCTTATCAGTGGTGGGTGCCGCACATGGTTCCGCCTGGAGCTCAGCCGGCGTGAAAGGCCCAATGGGCTTAGAGCAACCAGCGGACCTCTGAGGACTCGGTCACCGCCAACCTTTTCGTCCTGGGAGACGCTTGGCTCAAGCCCTAAGTGCTTTTGGCGGGCCAGTGAATCTTTATGAATCTTTTTGCGGGTGCCGTTCTTCTGCGTTTCGCTCTTGGATCGGATCGCCAAAAGCCTGAGCACTCCCCTAGCCCCTTTAATCAACCATAAATCCGTAGAAACTTTACTTGAAACCTTAGGATGAAAACAACCCCCGCGGATTGGCCTAGGTTTTCGTGTGTGACTTTGGCTCGATGCTGAACAGCTCCTCGGATCACGTTTTGCTTGGTGGGCGATGGGTGGACGATCTGAGACCCGCAACAGTGTGCTTTTTGATAGTTATTTTCAGAGTTCGCATTCAGGGAGCCATCCCCACATTGGAGCTTTGACTACGGGCACCTGTCTTGGGCGTTGTTTTGTTGTGCCCCCTGGCTCACTTCTACTTGTATTGAAGCGTTGTGATTCTCCAGCTGGAACTGGAACTGGCAAAGCCTACTTTGCGTATCTTGGCATATTTTACTTGTACGATCTTCCAGCTGGAGCTCGATGTTTGACATGAAGCGTGCAGAAGCAGCCTTGCAAAATGAGGAACAACACAAAGTTTGCAAGGCGGCAAGAAGACGAGACGTGGTAGCTGACAACAGCGACAGCAAAACGATAACAACAGCGATCGCGATGCTGTTTTGCACGGAGATTGCCTTTTGCAGTCCCTTCCTCACATCCTGGCGTTTGCCACTGCAATTTCTGAAGCGTTGCGATGTTCAGATTTGGTGCCGTGAAAACACTGCAAAACAAGTGACGTTTCCGGGACAATCCAGAAGACATGACTGTGATTGGGCTTTCACTTGGGAGAGGTGGCTGCTCATCATCTCATCCTGGCCTAAGGTTTCTCCTTCATGGGCTTGATTTGGCACTTCCCCGGAAAGCAGACGCTGGTGATCGCGCTGATCAACGCCACGCGCCTCGCTTATTTGCTCCAATGACCAGCTGACCTGCCGTGGTTCATTTTTCCCGCGCTTTGCTTTAGCTGGCCGGGGTGGCGGAAGAGTATGAATGATTGCTTTTTGTCGGATGGCTTTGACATTCGACCCTAGTAGTCCCATTGGAGAATCCTGGCTTCGCACACTCTGAGGGGAAGAAAGGCCCCAGGATTGGATCCCTTTTGGGCGTTACGATCTCCACTACTGACGAGGAAGGAATCAATACATTCAATACATAAGCTCACGCTGGGGCTCAGCCTGAGTTGAGCCCCAATCTTGGCAGGTACCAGGCTTCCGCCCTGCTGCCACTGGCTTTGCAGGCCGTACCTTGGCAACTCGATCAGCCCAAGCTGCGCCAGGGATATTTGTGTTTTCTGTTGAGGTATTCTGACATCCGCGTGCAGGTTTCGCGTGCTTGCGTTTTCAAGACAAGGCGATGGATAGCTACTCTGTGCCCTTGTACGTGTACCTGAGCTTGTGGACCTTGGTGGTGCTTGGCAGTGTCTACGTGTGCTACGTGATGACCCCTTCGCAGGCGGAGCGCCTTGGATGAAAGGCCAAGAGGCTTACCTCCTCGGTTGCTGGCAGTTTCCCAGTTCAATCTGTTTGCTTCCAGGTCCTCGGCCAACAGTTAGAACCACGGGTCCTGCATGTCCTTTGGTGCATCTTGCTGCGCCCCCTCGGAATGCTTTCGGGAGTTGTTTTCTAGCCAGGCAAAATATCAGCAGGTCAAGCATATGTTTTTGTCGTGTTTTAGGAGGAAGGCTTACAGGTTTGTTTGGCGGCTGGTGTAATTGTTAGGCAAGGGTTTGAACGTTATCAAGAGTAGTTGAGCGTAATTTGCTGTTAGCAGCATTTCGTGTGATGCAGTACCCTCTTCGTTGTTTGTTCTGAGGTACTATGAGCAGGCGAAGAAAGTTTTAGGAATGCCGCTTCCGAAGCTTGGCTAGCAAGATGGCGGAGCCCTGTTCATGAAACCCCAGGTGACAGAAAAGGCCATGAGCCAAAAAAAGCAGTGAATCTTTTGCATGGCCGCCGAGGCGTCCGCCAGCAGATCTGAAAGTGCCCGGGCCTTAGGTCGGAGCCAGGCTCAGCGGCTCAAAGTGGCCTTGAGCTTCTCCTCTTTGCACGACCCACCACGGCCCACGCAGTGTCCCAGATCCTCTTGCTGGGCTCCTCAACGACAATCCGCACCTCTTCCATTTGGCTGGCGCACGGTTCTCCCCCCCCCCCCCCCCAAAAAAAAAAAAAGCAAAGAAGGCAACAGTTCAACTATTGGCCCTGATTTGGTTGGTGGGCGAGCATGGAGCTCCTTTGGGTCAGTTAAATTGATGGATTCCAGTGGCTTCAATTTGTGCTAGCTATTTCCCACTCGAACCCGCCGGTTACCTCGAAACACTCAGGTGTCACACCTTGGGGACAAAGAACGCAGCCCCAAACATACTCGCCTGGGGAAGACAGGCATAGGCCGCATTGGGTGGGGGCAGCCTCCCGCATCTGAGGCGGGAGATGGTGGGGAAGGCCTGGCAGGTGCTGCGACAGCACACCCCGCAACACGTGGCTTCCGGCCTGGCCCTGTCCTTCGGCTTTGCGCCCCTTGGAAACATGAGTATCTCCATGGGGGGAAGGGAGGCTGGTTTTGTTGACTCCCCCCTTTTTGCTGAGGGGCCCACAAACCACAAGGCAAACGGACATCAACAAACAGGTTTGGGGTTGGAGAAAACAGACACCCCCCCCATAACTTCATGCTAGTTTGCCTTTTGCGAAGACCGTGGGAATCAGGAAGTTTGGACTTTGGTTGGGCTAATCCATTCCCAAAGAGTACCCTGCGTGTGCTGGATGGTCCTTTGAAGGAAATTCGTTAGTAGATACGCCTGAAATGCAACGGTGAGTGAACCCGGGTTGTGGGTCACATGTTTATCCGTAACTTTCCCAAGCTGAAACGGCAAGGGGGGATTTTTTTTTTTTTTAAATGTTGCCAGGCCCCCAATTCGCCACCAGGTTGCCAGGCTACTATGCATCTATGGCCGCTTCTTGGCTGGAAAGCAATGCCCGCTGGAAGCGGGCAGGGGTGCCCGTCGCCATATCGGACAACACATACATGGTTTCCCCTCGGCCGCAAGTTGATCCTTTAATTTCAGGGCTTCGCCATCCAAAGCATGGGTGCCGACTTCAAGATGCAACAGTGGCCCAGTGATCTAAGAAGCTAAGGATCGCAAATGGCACGACGCCATTTACATGGAAGTTGACCTTCAGAATTTGCCCGTCAAAGTCCGACCCCGTCGGTTGACTTCCTTAATTAGAGCCATGAGAGGGTCCTCGCCTGAGACATGCCCCATCCCCACCTGGCTGCCAACGATTGAGGCTCCCTATGGTCAGGCGTTGTTTGGCACCGCTGCCGATGGCGAGAGGCGCGAAGGGGCCGAACATAGACGGCCTTGTTCGTGGATGAAAGCCGGTGTGTAGAGGCCAGACGAGTCCATGATCCCCTTTAACAACCTGAAAGGGAACCCTGCCTTTCAAGTGTGGGCGCTCCATTTGTTGCGCTTGGGACTCTTGGGGTGGAATCCTTGGCAAGAGGAAGAGTATGTCTCTGCAACTCAAGCTTCAAGGATGGCTCAAGTAGCTCGACGCCATTTTACTTCTCGAGCGGTTTGCGACGATAATATGTAAACACTCAGATCCTCCCCCAGCTGATGACATGTATCCTTCAGGGCAGGGTGGACACCGCTCACTGCGTCCTGAGGCTGGCGGAGATCAACGTTCTATGCACTTCGGTGGCGGCTTGGCACAAGTTTGAGGCTGATGCGTTCACACTAGTGAAACTAGTATGTCACCTTGGCGTTCCTGTAAATAGCAAGCAAAAGGGATCAAAAGGGTGCCCGCTGGATAGTAGAACAGACAGATTCCGGATTGAAGATTGATTTGCATGAGGACTGGTCTTGTCTTTTTGCGCACGCACCCTCATGCTAATTTGCAGATAATATGACTTCCAGTCGAGCCCGCTTTAGACTTCCTATCGGTGCAGGCGTACCGCCATAATTGCACCACAGGTTGGCCTAGCTGTGGGCCCCTTCTCTGGCAGCATTGGAGACCACTTCGGCCTGGAGGCTGTGAGCGGAGAGTCTCATTTGTAGCACTTTGCTGAGTTTAGTGCAGCAACTGGCATATCGATGCATTCCATGCTTTCTTCGTGGCCATTGGGGCTGTTCATGTGCCTGAAATGGTGCATGGTGATAGTGCAATGTGCTCCCAAAAGAGGCATGGTAAAAAGGGAGTTTCGCGGCAACAATTTAGCTGCATCTTTTTGCGGGCAGGGCGGAATCCAGTATTTGATTGTGCCAAGACTCCGAGCAATGCAGATAGCCTCCGAACGGCGTATTTTCAGAACCGGTGAGTACCATTGAGAAATTCGCTGGAGAGACGAGTTTTCATGAGATTGTGTTTTCCCCAGCGCCATCGCAGTACGAATGTCTGGCAGCATGTGGCGAATCTATGCAGGTCAGTCCAGATCGGAGCCCTGAGGGGTGGACTGTTGCTGGTCCCCTGTTCCCACGGGTTACTTTGTCCCGGGGCTGTTGGGCCAGGTGCTCATTGTGCTTCTCGTCATCCTCACGGGCTTGGCCACCGTGACCCTGCTGTTGGCTTCCTGGCCGGCGCAGATCCTTTGCGCGCAGCTCGGGCCAATGAGTCGAACGAGTCGCCTTTTGGGCAAAATGGTGGGGGAGGGGTTGGAAGAAGGGGGGGCCAGAAATCATGAATTAAGAGTTTTGGAGGGCAGGGGACCAATGTATAGTCATCCGTATCCCTGTTGGTGGATGTGTACAGTACCCAGGATGCCTCTCTGCGAACATATTTATCTACGAATGCCGTGCGTGTGCAGAGCTCACATGGGTTCCGCATCAGTCAGTTTGTTGCAAGTTGTCCTTAATTATTTGAGTACTAGTCTCAGTTGGCAAGGTGACGCGGTGACACCGACCTTGTTTTCATGATTTTGTTTGAGCCCACGCTGTTACCCCAGTGGCTGGTTGCTGCAGAGAGAGAGGTCCTTTGTCGCTGCCCTAGGTCGTCCTTGACTTTCTTCACCGCGCTCTTTTCAATCTTCGTCTCCCGTTATTTGCTTCTGCAACTTGGCAGACAGGCCGAGGCTCGCCGCCGGCAAGCGGGCAGCTTCCACAGATGTCAGCCGCAACCCAGCTTTGCCGCAACCAAGCGAGTAAGATGTCCTCTGCTGTTGGGTATGGTTTGACAAGCTGGCTTTGGGGAGAGAAGAGCGCTGTTGAGGGCACGTTAAATCCAGCAGCGAGCCAAGGTACTCGCCTCCAAATCGTTATGGCGCCGTGCAGGGTATTTATATGCTCGCGCGGCTCACAGATGGGAGCGCTCACATCTCATTACGTTTATCAAGATGAGTTTTGGAGCCTTTACCGTGTGCCAGACAAGATGGCCCTGTCAAAGCGGATCAGTGAAGAAATCCAGATGCCCCCCTGCCGGAAAAGGCTGTTAAATCCGACTCCCCATTCTGGTTTCCGCGCATGAGGCGCGCAGGCCAGGGACAAAAAATTTGGATTGGACCGCCTGGGTGAGCAAGGAAGCTTGAATATTCCCGGGTCCTTGCCCGGAACTTGTGTTGACATGACTTGACAATTTGGCAAGGTACCAACGGACGCCTTGCCAAGTGATGATGCGTGCTTCAGCCAAACACTTGAAAGCTAAGGTGGTCATCTTAATCAGCACGCCCTGGTCTCTGGGCGGAGTTGCGGCGCCTTGGAAGTGCTTCCGGGCCCCCAGGGGTTTGGAACCTTTCTGGTTGCGAAGTGAGTTGCACGGGTGGTTTCCCTTGACACACCCTCCTACCCACGGCCGTGAAATTAAAGCAGACAGATGGTGTGAAAGATGCCTGCGTCAACATACGCCCCGTGTGTTGAGTTGCATGCTTAACGGGATGTTTAAGTTGTTTCTTGCACGTCGTGGCACCGGCCAGCAGCACCCTCCAACCAAAACGACAGTCATAATTGTTCTTTCTTCTTGAGAAACAATCTCGGAACTCATTTCGCCCTCCTCGCATTCCGGTTGCGGTGGAGCATGCAAGTCAGCACAAGGGGCGTGCGCGCACAGCTCAAAAACTGGGCGCACGACACTAGCGTGCGAGCGTGCGGGCCACTCGCTGGGGCGCTCCCTGCCCATCTCATCAGTCAACGAAGTGGCCTCGTTTCGTCCACTTCGCCTTGGCTATCCCGGCTCCCCAGCCAGGGTTAATCAGCACCGGTGTCTGTCTTTCTCGCCACGGGCTGGATCACAGGACCCACCTCAGCTGCTCAAGGAGGCTACGCGATTCTTCAGAGGTCAAAAGTCACCGTCACGCGCTGAACTACTGGAGTGCCCCTTACCACTCTTGAGCCAGAGCTTCGCCGATTGCTGCATCTCCGGGAACAGCGCCGGTGCCCTCTGACGGCAATCTAGATCCAGGCTCACCTTCCGCACTCTAAGCTTGGCACTTGGCGCAGCTCTTCAACTCGGCGCTTTTCTTTTCTCCCTCCTATTTTCCACCAAAATCTTAGCTTCCATTTGAGGCGTTTTTCCCTTTCCAAGCCAAGGCCTCTTGTCATAGCCTTTTCCTTCATGCTAAGCTTGTCGAAGCTCTCAAGCTTGAGCTTCCCTTTTCCCCTCACTCTTCTGGAAAGTGCTGGCCTGGCCATCTTGGCTTGCAGGCCAGGCTCATCATCGGAGGTAAAGCCCCTGGCCTTCCTTGCGTAGGACGTTTGCGGCTGACGCATGCGCGCGTCCCAGCCTTCGAGGACCTCTTCGTAGTTTGCGTCGCTAGACTCGCCTTCCTTTCCCTTTTGGCGAAAAGCGCAGACGATGGTTCCCTCGTCCCTCTTTCAGAGCATGTGGATGAATTGGGGTATCAGCCGACCATGCGGAAGAACAGCTCGCGAGCATTTGGGAGGTTTAGGCGAAAGTAGATGGACTGAATTCCAAAGATCATGTTTGTGAGAAACGGCGTCATGCCTTTGTCTGGCTTCGGAGCCCAGTAATCTCGCCATTCCGCTCTTCGCCTCCAGGCCAAGAGGGGAAGAAACAGTGACATGGTGCTGTGTCGCGGGATGCAGGGGCTACTGCGCGGATTGAGAGCCCACACTGTCCCACTGGAGCTTTGTTTAGCTCTGCTCAAGCCGGTTGGTCGATTCCATATGTTGTCAACTTCGGTGGTTGGCCCAGCCAAAGCACAGCATGTTTCAGAGCTATCCTTCTATGGCCTCAATTGAACAAATGGTTGCATTGCCGCTTGGCTTTCCCTAAGAAGTAGCGGCCAGCTTCTGGATTCGGGAGCTTGGGCGCTGGAGCTAGCGGGACCTTTGGTCAAGTTTAAGGCTGGCATGACACTCGTTGCTAGTGACACGGGCACAATTTGAATGTCCTTGTTTGACGGTTAAGATGAGCGGGCGCTTGATGAGAAAAGTGAAAAATGTAGCATTGAATCAATGCTGAAACAGGAGCCAGCGCTATTTACGAAGCCAACGCAATATCAATACTAAACCAATACAGTTCTACACTAAGCCAATATTGAACCAATACTAGACCAAATTGCTTGCCCAACATACTCTGTGACGGTCACCCTCGCCTGTGATTGCTTGGGACCAAGGCAACGGCGCTGCTTGGCACAGGCTCGGCATTCTTAGGCTGCAGTGTGACAGGTTAGGCCCTGGTTCACACCATGATGCCATGTGCCTGTTAGGTCGTGTGGAGGTCCTTGGGTTCACTGCTGGGTCCGGGCCACCTAGCATGGGACCCCACAAACAAGGATTAGACCGGATTAGCACTGAGGGGCACCAGACGCCATCGCGCCTTTTTTTGGGAGTGTGTTTTGGTAACCTTTGCTGCAGGACTGGGCGCCTACACAATTCCCATGTTGGTCTTTGGGCTGCCGGGAGCTCGAAGTGCGTGTCGCAGTCTGGTATATGTTTCTTATCCCTGGTTCTGCTTGAGGACCGGGGTGGTAAGCCTCGCCTGGTATGCCCAGCGCTTGGATTATTCGTGGGGCATGTGGCAATTTGACTAGGCTCACATGTGACCCAATGCCAGCTTCTGAAGCAGGATGCCTCCACACTGCATAGTATTGGTTTTGGTCGACATTTAAGACCCCTTTGGAACCGTGCTTCAAACTTCAGTAGGGTCGTTGGAATTTGCTTTTGCTTGTGCCCGAGGCCTGGTATTTCCGACAGAACCCGCCACCACAGAATCCGACTCTGTTGCCTGAGGATGAGGCGGGTGTGGTGTTGAGAGGCACAGCTCAGAGCCGAGCTCAGGTGGAGTTGGCAATACGCTTCGGGTGTGGGAACTTGGAGGAGGCGGGCAGGCCAAACAAAGCTACAGGTGGAAGCCCCCTGATTTGGCTTGTGACCTCTTAAACAAAAAGATCGAGTAGGAGCCTTCACGGGGGTGCTCAACTTAGGTGATGGAGGTGACCCACATGAGCAGCCGCAAGGAACTGATCCGGAAGCTTGCATCCACGGACCCCGATGCCAGGGGCCGAGCATGGCCAACCGCGGGAGTTTCAAAATGTGGCTTTCCCGTAATCCAGAGGCTGTTTTGCACTTTGGTGTCTGTGAGGCTTCAGATCTGGTACCAAGTGGTTGAGCGATCTTGTGTATTCAGCATGTTGCTTTGATTCAGGCCAGCTTGGTTTCGCGTTGCTGACATTCACCCCATGGATGTTTGAACCAAGGTGATTCTAAGCCTTATGAAAAGCATCGACATGGAGAAGATGATGGAGCTGTGGCTGATAAATGCTGATACCTTTTTGAGGATGGACAAGTGGCATGCGTGCATGACTGCGGGGTTCTTTAGTGGGAAACCAAAAGCCAAGAAGAGAGACCAGAACCTCCGTCTGACAATCGAGAGACATCCGTTTGGATGTTGTTTGCTTTGTTGTTTGATTGCCTGGCCGGAAGCTGGAGTGCCAGCAAAACTTGGATTTTCGGCGTGGCTGGTGGCGGGGCTCTGATCTGAGGAAATGATGTCACGGCCCCAGCATCGTCCCAGGAAACATTCTAGCATTCTTCGCTCAGGTACCCCTTAATTGGTGGTTTGGGTGGGGGTGGTTCAGGAGGGTAAATGGACCAATCAGGCGGAAGCTGATTCGCTGTGAGGGTTCAATCTCGAGGACAAGCCCCATTGATTACCTGCCATGGCACACCATGGCATGCCATGCCATATCACCACGTTGCGTGACATTGGAATACATTGACATGCCGTGAAGCTTTTGCTCATGCAGACGAAGGACCCCGAGCATGTCTTGACTAATTACTGCATCAGAAGACATGGATTCTGATTTTTCCAACCAACACTGAAAAAGTGCTCCACAAACGAGAGACTACTCGTGGTTGGGGCTCACAACCCATCAACAACTCAGCCAAAGCTGGCCAACAAACGACGCGTAAATGCGGTCTTGTGAGAAATGGGACTCGAGTCCAGTCTGGGCTCAATTGCTCAGAGTCCAGGGTGCAAGGCAGCTCCGTGGCCCTTCAAATGCAGCTCCGTGTTCAGGTCCCGTCGATCCGTGGATGACATCTTAGACGCTGGGCTGAATTCGATACGCGTGGTGCAGCTTCAGGGGGCCATCTAGGGAATCGATTTGGGAATCAGATTCTGTTTAGAATGCCAAGACGAACCAACCGGCCCGAGGGAAATGGGCACACAAGAGCCGATGACCCTCAGCGCCTTTCTGAGTCAAACGTGCTTCCAACCGCCACTCAACGCAGCTGAAAGCAAGTTGGGCCTAGGCCATGATGGAGGCCGAGGAGAGAAGCTGTGGAAATGGATTCCTCAAGTCGTCACCTGGCAATGTGTTCTGGGATGATTCTGCGGTTCTGAGCTAAATCAAGGAGCCAATTGGAGGCGACCGCAGTGGACAGGCGAAACTTTGGATTATGTCATTTCACCTTTTTGTGCAATTACTGCCGGATGCCTGGACCCATCGGCATTAAATCTGTCAAATGGAAGATGGGATCTAAATGAGCAGGTTAGGATTGACTTGCAGCGCGTTTGTATTAGCAACTGGGACTGGGAGGCCAAGCTGATCGATGGATGTAGTTGCAAACAACGCTTTGCCTTCAATCGCGCATGGCAAATGGAGCGAGCGCGGCTCAAGCGTGTTTTATTGTTTGCATGCACGTGTTAGAAAGGCAAGCCGAGAAGAAGCGTGAAGGCGGATCAAGTAGACAAGTTCGCTGAAGTACCTAAGGGTTCACCGGAAGGCTTAAGTTTAATATCGCCTCGAAATCCGGAAGGCACGAGCCATGGCTTCGTGCTAGACGAATTTGGTATGAACTGTGGGACAGTGATCGCTCAGTTCAGTTGCCCAGATGGGCTAGTAGAATGAAAGCTGCAGGAGGAAGAGGAAGCGGAGGAAGAGGAGGAGGAGGAGGCAAGCAAGACGAGCATGGCCTTGCTGCACGGGGATGTGACTCTCTTCTTTTGCACCTCGGGAAAAGACACCATGCCGCGGGTCCCTTTATTTTTTGTCCGCAAATTCGATTTTGCCGCAGGGGCCATGCAAAAGGGGCCCTTGTCCAAAGCCAGGCGTGACAGCCCCAGCCTTCCAATCCCCAACTCCTAAGTTATGACCTGTGGCCCGGATGTGCGAGAGATCGCTTCCGGCTGGAGGCTGATGCTCCCGCGGGCACGCTCACTGCAGATGTGGAGGAGCCTTTGAAGCACCCGGGAGGTGTCAAGCAAACTCTCTAAAAGAGTGGCTTTCTTGTGGCAGGCGTATGGGACACCTTCGGGGTGGTTTGGGCTTCAAATAAGGCCATGGTTTCAAAATGTGCTTTGGTGAGCCGTGTGAGTAGGGCTGTTATCTCGGTTGTTTCAGGCCGTTTGCTGTTGTTCGTTTCCACCTTACATCCATTCAGAATACAGATGTTTGTGAATGTTCCTTGCAACTCTTGCCCTGCTTTTGGCTGATGCAGGTGTCTACCTCACTGAGTGAGTTTGAGCATGCTTTTGGGTGAAGCTTGGATGATCCACGAAAGGAATTTGGGCGAGGCCTTTTTTCTCCCACCCTTCAAGCCATTTGGCACTTGTTGTTTCCCGAGTTTTGCCACTGCCCAACTTGCCTTTCCCGCAACAGCCCATGACATGTCCAGGCCAGTGAGACTCCCATTCGCGCACGGGGAATCCACTTGGTAAGGCAGGGTGCCGGGCCTGTCGATCGCCGATCGTGGATCACTCAGGCACCGGTGTCATGGTGTCATGGGTCAGTGTGGAAACCAGCGCTCTCGGCCCCTCATGGCGACTCTTGCTAGGAGTCCGGCTCGTCTCCGTTCGCAAAGAACCAAGCAGAGGTTCCTGGTTTGAGACATGTCGATGCGGGTTTGCGAATGTTTCTGCAGGAAGCGAGCGAGCCAGAAGAAACTTACATTGGAACGCAGTCGTTCCAAAGCCATTGGGTGGAGGACATGAGTGTGTGGCTCCTTTTGCACCATTCCAGGTCCGACGGCCCGGGCACAAGTGCGCAAAAGTGTTGTCTCAGGTTCCTGTGCGCGGGCGTGGGTGGTGGCTTTGGTGGTACTGGTTGCCTCCACGCCGATGCCCATGAAGCCCAAGTTTCCGACCTGCAAGCCAAAGGCACAACTTCCAGCAGTCACTTGGAAATGAAAGGATTGTGTTGGGGACAGTTCGTTCTTCACGGCATTGTGCGTACATCTCTGTGTGTGCGAGTCAAGCCAGATCCCATGAGACTCTTGGATGTGTATATGTTCACCCGCTGCCGTAACAGGCCTTGAGCTATCATGGATGCGTAGCAAAACAAGATGCTAACGCGGCATTTTGCTGTCAGTTGGTAGCGGAGCCGGCAACGTCCGGCTGGCACCATGGATCCCTGGGCGGCCTATCTGGCCAGACAGGTGATCGGTGGCAACCCAGCCCAGGCTGGAGGCCCACAGGGAGGTGGAGCTCATGCTCAGGGAGCACAAGGAGCTCATGCTCAAGGAGCACAGGACGCACCGTCAGGGACGGCACCAGCGAATTCATCTGCAACGGGCACGATGCCCCCGCCTGGCACTTTCTTGCCAAACGGCAATTTTGGTGGCAAAGGCGCTCAGTTTTCACCGGATCCACGAGGTGGTCAATTCGGCGGCGGACCAGCATTTGCAGCTTGGGGTGGCGTTTTGCCTTCAGGAGGATTCCCACAAGGGATGCACTTTCCTCCTGGACATGGACTTGATCCTTCGAGCTTACCGCAATTTGGTTTCGCAACCGGCTTGGCTCAGCAGTTTTCCGGTATAGGACAGAGCAATCTTGGTGCAATGCAGAATGGTGCAATGCAGAACATTGGTTGCGCAGGCAGCCCGGATGCTTGCAGAATTTTGGATGCGCTGGCTTAAGGCCACCTCCTGGTTTTTATGCTACCTCGGCGCCCATGGGAGATTTTTCACGAGCCCAAGGAGATGCAGCTGCAAGAACAGTAGGATCCTCATCTGGTTTTCAACCTGGCGCGAACCCTTCTGGACAAAACCAATGCGGTGGTGCCGAAGCAGCTACACGAGCACTTTTTGAGCAGACCGCGAATACAGCGGGCAATCAGAAGGTGGACTCGGCTTTTGCAGCTTTGGGAATGCCGAATGCGGCAACGGGAGCACCAAGCTCATCTGCGCAGCCAAGCCAAGTCGAACTGATCAAGGCAATGGTGAATGCCTTATCTGGCGAGAAGAGGAGCTTGCCTGCGTGGGATGGGAATCCATCGTCACTTAGGACATGGCTGAAACTCTTGAGCCATTGGGAGCTGGAGACGACGCTTCCGAAGGCGCGGTGGGGTTTGAAGCTGTATCAGAGCTTCACGGACAAGACCCCTCCAAGACGTTTGGCGGATTCTATCCCGGTGGAGAAGATGCTGACAGAGGAAGGTTATGGATTGATCCTTTCTGCCTTGGTCAACTACTACAGGCCGTATTTGGATATTCAAGGGCCATCCTCTGTAGACAAGTTTTTCTACGCGGGCGACCGCCAGAAGGGCGAGAGTTTTACAACCTTTGTGGCAAACAAGGAGCTTGCATTACAGGAACTGGAAATGCAGCTTGGCGAAACCTTGAATACCAAGGTCACCGGACGTGTGTTGCTGCGGCAGGCGCATTTGACCGATTTTCAGAGGGAGCTTATTTCATTGAAGGACCAATCGCAGTTTTTGACCTTTCAGCAGGTTGCAGATCTTTTGAGGCCTTTGGACAGGCCCGAGATGATTGCAAAAGCAGCTGGTCAAGACGTTGGTCAAAGCAATACTGGCTCTGGAAAGTTGGCTTTCGCCGCGCAGGTTCATGGTGACCAAGATGGTTGGGACTATGAGGAGGACGGTTACCCCTACGATGAGGGTGACGGCGAGTCAGAAGAGCTTCTGCCCGACGAGGAGCTCGAAGAAGACATGATGGTCTTCGAAGACAAGGAGTACGACGAGCTGGAAGCCACATGGATTCAGGCATATCACACTGCTTACAAGGATGTTCGCCGTGACCTTCAGGCTCGGCGGAAAGAACGTGGCTTCGTCAAGCATCGCAAGGGCTATGGCAAGTCCAAGCATGACAAAGGCTCCCGCGGCAAGCACGGCAAGTACGGCAAAGGCGGAAAGAAGCGAGTGATGAAGGGATCTGATCAGGAACTGCAATCTCGGACGAGGTGCTACAACTGTGATGAGCTGGGCCATTTTGCTCGGGAATGCCCACTCCTCAAAGGTGGTGACGCCGGTGGCAAAGGAGACCGAGCCAAGGACAAGAAGGTCAGTTTCATTGTGAGCTCAGGGGCGAATCAATCGACTGCCTTCATGATGCGCCGAAGGCGGCCACCCGACTCAGCCGAACGAGTAGCACCCGACCGACCAGACAGACCTGAAGAAGCAGATCCGACAGACCCCCCTGAACCTGTGCTTGATCATGGACCTCTGGCCAGAAGGATCAGTATCTTCGCTGGTGTGAGGTGTCAGGACTTTCAAGCATTGGTTGACACCGCAGCGGAGGATGCTGTTTGCGGCAGTGAGGCTTTTGCGAGAATGGAGGCCAGTCTGCAAAACTGGAATCTGAAGCCTCGGGTGGTTAAATCTGCAAGGCATCTGCCGTGTGCTGGCATTGGAGGCGAGGCAGAGATCTGCAAGGTGGTGGATGTGCCAACCAATGTGGCCGGGGTGAACGGCATCATTCGGTTCACCATCATCCAAGACTCGGAAGCCTTTCAGACGCCTCCCCTCTTGCCGGTCAGCTATTTGGAGGCGGTTCGGGCGATCGTGAATTTTGACACTGGTCGGTATCATCTTCCTGATGGACGATCGGATTACATGGTCAGGTTGCCCACCGGACATCGTGCCATCAACATCTTGAATTTCGATACCTGTGCATGGCAGTTGCCGGACAACCTGAGGACATCTGATGGTCAAGATCCTTATGCACTATTTGACCGGCCCGAACGTAGGCCCCATGGACGGCATGCATCCAGATCCAGATCGCCAACGAGGGCCAGAGATCATGCAGAACAACCAGAACAACCACAAGGTCTGGCACGTTTTGATGCGGCTCACCCATTTCTGGAAGTGTGGCTGAGGGACAAGGACAACCGGGTGAAGTGCGTTGCAGTGCTGCCCGGTTGGCGACGACACCTTCCACTGCCGGATGGGTGCCATTTGGGTGAAGACGTGGACCTAATACCAGATCGCTACATCAACGTGGTGTACCGGGATGGCCATGTCATGAGGGTCAAGGACGTGTGGAATGTGCCGCAAGCTCAACGTGCTCTTCCTCAAGAATGGCACGGTCAGGTCTACTTTCAGGAGCGGCGACCAGTGCCTGATACTCCTTTTCAGGCCACTAGTGGGCACGAGGACTCCTCAAGCAATGGACATTCTGGGAGCCCGTCTTCGCCCCCCGATTATGAAGGTTTGCATTTTGCAGCCTCGTCAGCACGCTCCAGTTCGGCATCAGCCTTTGCACCAGCAACTGGACGGCACGCTCATGCATGTATCGAAGCAGAGCCGGAGCGCTCTCATGTACAGACGTCACCCGAATGTGACCTCGATGTCGATGAAAACTACACGGGTGGTGTCGAGGGTGATGCGTTTTTCGCCATCGAGGCTCCGACTGAGGTCCCTACAGTTGAGGCTCCTGTCCGTGAGATTGAAATTTGCCTGCCTCGGACTCTGCGACAGTCATGGTGGAATTGTGCACGTCGCCGTGGCAGCAACATGCTCAAGTGGACACGGAGTCCCGCAATTCGTTTCCCCCTTCTTTGGGCACTTCTCCAAAGCCATGGACTTGCGTCGGAAGATCGATCAGATGGCTTGCCTGGAGAGCGACGGCGAGCAGGAGAAGGTCAAGAAGATGGGGGTGGCCAAGTGTGTCCACATTTGGAGACGCTTGGTGCTGGCCTTGTCAACGATGCTTGTCACCGCGCGTCAGCAGGCGGTGGTGGACTAATTACCTGGCGAAGAGGGCGCATCAGAACGACGAGAACGAGGAGCACTCCAAGAACAAGAACCAGCGGTCCAAGGTCAGGAAGCCCAAGGACCCAGACCGCGAGATTCCTCAGGGCATCGGAAAGCCACTTCCGAGATCACAGGCGCAGAAGCATTGGGCCCTGGAGGTGAAGGAATGTCAACATCCGGCGGAACATCTGCGGTGCCGGGCAAATCGACACGGCTCATGGTGGACGTGCCTGCTGTGCGGAGCCCGGTGGGAACGGTTGGAGACTCCAGCGAGTGCTTCGTCATCGAAGGCACCGGAAGCCCCGCAAGCCAAGAAACTCCTACTCGAGAAGGGCGTGGAGTATCCTCAGTTTCTACCAGCACCCAGATCCCGTCCGGAGCAGGGAGACTTGGAGGTCATAGTCAACCGCATGGGCAAGCCAGTGGTTTCGACGCACAAGAAGCACGACAACTGCCAGAAGGACAACAGCGACCTGAAGACGGCCGGCCCGATCAAGGAACCTATGCACGCCGGCATCCAGGTCAAGCAGGAGAAGAACGACGAGGACAAGAAGGTGAGGCGTCCATCGGGCTTGCGAACAGTCCGAAGGTCCAAGACGCCAAACCGGGACAACAAACCGGAACCGGAGCTGTACGAACTCAGCTCCCACAGCAGCGAGTGGGAAGACGAGGACATGACATTGGTGAAGTAGAACAACCCGCACTTCCGGGACACCATCATGTCCTAGTCACACCTAAGAAGGAGTTGTTCGTGAGCGACAAGGCCCAGAAGCTCTATGCGAAGATCTCTCGACTGGGATATGCTCTGACCACGGTCATGATTTACCTCTCGACTACTTCAAGAACCATGGAGAGCATCCCAGACTACCTGATCGGCAACATGGTGCAGGTCTACGGGTGGAAGTCTAAAGAGGGTCTCTGGGACACTATCAGCATCTACCCGGGGACTAACGAACACTACCAGCACGTGGACGAATGGTGCTATGTTTTTCGCCAGCCAGAGCACATGCACTCATGGGTGACCGACCAGGACGGCGAGGTGATCAAACTGGATCGCAAGGAGCAGCACTATCTGGCCAACTACATCAGTCAGAACACCAAGGTGGATGTCATGGAGGTTTACAGTCCTCCTCGACTGGCCAAGAGGGCGAGCAGGCTGGGACTCCGACCTGGTGCTTCGCTAGACTTGGTCACCGGATGGGATTTCAATCGTGCGGATCACAGACAGGCGTCTTTGGACCTCATCAGACGATTGAGACCAGCCTTGGTAGTCCTGAGCCCACCATGTACGGTGTTCAGCCAACTACGAGCCCTCACGAACTACAAGCGCAATCCGAGAGACGTTCGGCGAGAAGAAGCAGAGGGACGAGCTCATGTGGAACATGCAGTCCGTATCGCATGGATTCAGATTTCAGGTGGAAGAGGATTCTTGTTTGAGCACCCCTTGCGGGCGAAGTCATGGACCACGACTTCCCTCGAGGAACTGAAGGAGTACCCGGAGGTCAAGGCGGTGACCCTCGACATGTGCCGTTTTGGACTTCAGACTCCCGACTCCTCGAGAACAAGGATGATGCCAGCCAAGAAGCCGACCCTCATCATCACGAACATCCCGGAGATAGCCAGCGCCCTGAATCGGAGATGTCAGGGGCATCATGAAGAGCATCAACTCTTGGTGGGAGATCGACGAGCCAATAATGCAGCAGTGTACCCACAACCTTTCGTGGACGAGATCCTCAAGGCGCTGAGGAAGCACATCAGGGCTTCTCACTTTCCAGTGGTCGAGCTCAAGGATCGCTGGGAAGTTCGACACAACCAGCTCATTTGCCGACATTTCCAACCTCGGCAACAGCTTTGCACTCTTGAAGAGTGCGAGGAATTTGATTTCCCCGTGGAGAAGTTCACTGGGAAACGGACTACGACCAAGACCTACGAGGATGGAAGCACCAAACAGTCAGTGGATGACTGGCGCTTTCACACGAGCACTACGACGAGTTCCGCCGCCCAACGGTGGACAGGGACTACGGCTTTCGATCTCATCATTGAGGTGATGCTGCCCGCCGATTACCAGAATCGGGCAACATGGATTTCAGCAGCCGCTGCACACCCCATACAGGAGTATGTGACGGCAGAAGGCGCTTTTCAGTCTGAGTGGTGTGCCATATATCCCACTCGGAAGCTTTTTGACAGAGCGGTGCCGTCGGCTCATTCAGACGGCAGAGCTAGTCGCATCCCAAAAGAAGAAGGCCATGAACGCGGAGATGAACAGCGAGTAGATCAAGAACTACGCTCGCGAGTTCTACCAGAGGAACTCGGACGAGGAGACCAAGAAGGAGACGATCAACTACATCCAGAGTTGAGGCGTGAACTGTATCGAGTTCACAGGAATCTGGGTCATCCAGACCTATCCACATTCGTGCGTGGACTACGTCACGCAGGCGCGAAACAGGAGATCCTCGCCTGGGTGAAGAAGTATTTCAAGTGCCCGTTGTGCGAAAGACGGAAGAAGCCTGGCTCACAACGGCCCGGTCATTTGGCGAGAGCCATGGGTTTCAACGAGTGCATCGGCATCGACCTCTTCTTCATCAAGGATCGGGTCTTCTTGAACGTGGTTTGCCTCGGCACGAGTCTGCAGATCGTGGAGATGATCAACGACAAGACGTCGGAGCAAGTCACCGCGGCCCTGCTGAGAACGTGGTTCGCTCACTATGGGGCTCCGAGAATGCTGATATGTGATCAAGGTGGTGAGTTCGTCGGAAGTAAGTTCGCCGACACCCTCACTGACCTGGGCGTCATCGTTCATTACACGGACGTGGCAAGTCCTTGGCAGAATGGGCGTGTGGAACGCTTTGGTGGCTCATTCAAGAGCACGCTGGAAACGGTGATTCACGAGCTGACCATACAGACCGAGGAGGAGCTGCAAATAGCGGTAGCATCTACGCAGGTGGCGAGAAATCGTTACTACGATCGGTCAGGGTTCAGCCCATATCAACGGGTGTTTGGCTACAGCCCCAGACTTCCAGCAGCTACCTGGACCGCGAGTTGCACCTGGACCAAGAGGACACCATGGCGAGAGCTCGGGAGATACGAGATGCGGCAGCCAAGGCATGGATGAGGTCCCAGGACAACAACGCTGTCCGACGAGCAGACAAAGCCAACACGCGCATGACAGACCTCAAGGACTTCAAGCCCAATGACACTGTCTACGTGTGGCGGGAGAACAACAACTTTCGAGGTTGGTCTGGACCTGGCGTTGTGGTGGCGATCAGCGAGAACAACCGGTCGCTGTGGGTGTCTCTTCGAGGATACCTTCTCAAAGTGTCCAAGGAGCACCTCAGGCATGCAACATCAGAGGAGAGCCTCGGCGTGGAGCTGATCAAGGTTCTCAGTGCCGAGATGTTGGAGGGCCTGGAGTCTGGGAACATCAGACACTATCGCGACCTGGAGGAGGAAGCCACAGCATTCGCCAGAGAACGAGATCAACAAGAAGAAGTTCAGGTACAAGTACGCCCACGGGGACAAAGGTTGCCTCCGGTGAGAGAAGAAGTCGATGAGGACATCGCGGACCTTTTCGGCGGCAACGATGGTGGAAACGACGATCAGCAAAGCAACATGGAGGTGGATCAGCCTCAAGCTCAACCAGCACAGCCACATGCACAACCACAACCTCACGAATTACCAGCATTGGAAGCAGCAAGCACGGCAGCACCCTCGGAATCTTCCTCTACGGCAATCAACGATGCTAGCCGGCTGTCCAGTCGCCGAGTATCTGTCCAAGTAGACGAAGGACGAGGTGGCGAGATGTCTTTCGGACCAGTACGCCAAAGTTCCGAGAGGCCCATGCCGTACCCGTTTTCCAATGTGGAGAGCCAACCATGGCCTACAGCAAGATCCAACACGACCCTCTTCGAGGTCTACGACCAGGAAACGGAGGTGCAGGATGGCGCGAGGTGGTGTGAAGACAGGATCCGTGGCACCTGGTACATGAAGGCAAGGTCATCGCAAGCCTTCAAGCTGGAAGACTCGGTGTGCCTCTTCAGCAACAAGGACAAGCGCTTCTACCTGACCAAAGCGAAGGAATCGCCTGGGCAGGTGGAGTTCTCGAAGCTGCAGGGCAACGAGAAACAGGTCTTCCGGCAGGCCAGAGCCAAGGAGTTCAAGTCACTGGTCGACAGCGGTGCCATTACCGTGCTGTCGGTCGAGGAAAGCATTGCATTCGCACAGGCCCATCCTGAGCACGTGCTCACGTCCAGGTTCGTGGACAGATGGAAGCCGACCGAGGACTTCGCAGTTTTGCCCGAAGACTTCAACGCTGCAGATGCAGGTTCGGGACAAACGACTTCGGTGGCTCCCAAGTCTCGATGGTGCGTGGTGGGTTGGAAAGACCCGATGGTGCATCAGATCGAACGCTCAGCACCCACCCCGATGACGTCAAGCATGTATCTTTTCATGGCGCTGACTGCAGGACGACAGTGGAGCGCATTCGTCAAGGATGCCAAAACGGCATTTCTGCAATCCAAACCAACAACGAGAAAACAGAAACTCGCAGTCAAGCAGCCCTCCGACGAATCGCTGCCGGGCTTGGATCCGAGACAGATGCTGTTGTTAAATACAGAAGTCTACGGGTTGGTTTCAGGTCCTGCATGGTGGAGGAGGACGTTTCTGGAGGTGTTGGTCAAGGAGTTGGGCTACAGGGTGAATGCCTATGACAGGTGCGTTCTTACGCTGGACAATGAGTCGGGCATCCCTGGGCACCCAACAGAAGGAATCATCGTGGTGGAGGTGGATGACATTTTGGAGTCCGGCAACGAGCGTCATCGCAACAAGATGGCCTGGTTGGAGAAGAAGTTGCGGTTCGGCAAGATCATCAACCTTCGAGAGCACCCAGAAGGCACAGGCTATGCTGGACGAAGGATCATGCAAGGTCCGGATGGTTCGTTTCAGTACACCATGGCGGACTACATCAAGAATAGACTGAAGTATGTCCGGGTTGAGCGCAAGTACCTGAAGAAGGACGCATCAACCACAAGCTTGAAGGAGGACGAGATCAACCAGTTGCGCGGAGTGGTGGCGGCCATCAATTGGATAGCACGCGAGGGACGTCCTGACGTCTCGGCAGCAGCAAGCATCCTTTCTGGTTGCTTCGAGAAGCCGCTGATGCAGCACGTCTTGGAGACAAATCAGGTGGTGGACCACTTGAAGAACCACCACGTCGTGCTGAAGGTACACCACATCCCGGAGGAACAGGTTCGCCACTTGGTGATCTCGGACGCTTCCTATGACCCAACAGGCAAGGTCAAGCCACAGCATGGGTGGATTCAGGCAATTACAACGCCGCAGCTGAATCGTGGAGAGGTGGCCCCGGTAAGCTTGATGAGCTGGAAATCGAGGCGACTTCGCCGAAAGGCAGGCAACACGCTTCTTTGCGAATCCATAGCGCTTTCAACGGCATTGGGGGCGATGGAAAAGCAGGTTGCGGTGTGGCGAAGCTTCTGCAAATCCAAGTATGACCCTCGGGAGACAGCGGTGGAGGTGTCAGAGGAGGTGCAGATGGGGCTTCGCGGGCCAGGCACGGTCATAGCATCGGAAAGCGTGACTTTCACAGATCCGCTTACTGTTGCTGTGGCAGATGCCAAAAGCTTGTATGATGCTTCAGCTTCGGAACAAGCGCAAGGAGATGATGATCGCTCTGCACTGGAGATCGGGATCATCCAGGAGAGCATAGCGAAACTTTCAGGACGGATGAGATGGGTCCCACACAATTTCAATCCTGCGGATGCTCTTACGAAACTCAAGGCTCACATGGAGCCGATGATGAAGTTGCTGAAAAGCAATTGTTTCGTGATTGAGGAGGAGGCCGCAGTGTTGAACCGCGGCAGACAGGGCGAAAATCGCCTAAAGCAGCGGGTGTAAAGAATTTTTAGGGGACTGTGCGAGTCAAGCCAGATCCCATGAGACTCTTGGATGTGTATATGTTCACCCGCTGCCGTAACAGGCCTTGAGCTATCATGGATGCGTAGCAAAACAAGATGCTAACGCGGCATTTTGCTGTCATGTGTTTCTTGCGTTTACTTGCCGACCTTCGAGGTGAAAGATGCTAGTTGGGTAGTGCGATTGCAAGAACCTGCCTTCTGCAAGCAACAAGTGGACATGGTTGTCTTAGGGTGCCAACCCACCGTGGCGTTCCGGCCAAGCGCCATATGATTCCTTTGCCGTGGCATATGCGCCAGGATCGTTGCAGAGGGCAACAAGGAGGCTGGGTCGCTGACCTGCTTGTTTTGCGGCGCTTTGTCAAACGCTCAGATGAGTAGTGGGTGGCCTTGCCCCGAGCCAAACCCTAACTTTGCCTTCTAATACCCAGACCCTTCCAAAACAAGACATGGAAGCTGACAGAGAGTGCCTTCAAAAGAAACATTGACATGGGTCTTCCAGGGCGCATCTGTCAGGCAGATGCATTCTGTTGGGAAGAAGTGCATCTTGAATCACAGGGCAGCAAAATGTGTATATTCAGAGCCCTTTGTTGTCGAGGCCCTGCGAAATTACCTGCTGACTGAGCCAGTGGACGTGCTTCGGCAGCGATTTTCGTGTGTTTTGAGAAGTCGCGCAAAGAGTCGGAGAGTCTCAGAGTCTCAGAGAGCCTGAGGACATGTGGCAGACCACCCTGGACATGGAGGATGGCTGCTCTTGCATCGTGCGCTGGCATTCTGGTCCCTTGAGCATGTAAGCATATTCATGAGCTATGGCGCCGACAAGCCGTGACCCTTTCACTCAGGAGTGGCGCAGCGCGTCAGAGCAGAAGCGGATGGATAAGGACGCAGAGATCACACCAGCTTTCGCTACAACTCGGCAATGTCTCAAAGCGAGAAATTCGCCCTCCCCCCTGGTTGGCGGGCGGCAAACGGATTCGCTTGACGCCAAGCTCGCCAGGATTTCAGAAAGCTGATGCCGGGAAAGGACTCGCGTTCGAGTGCAGTTCACAGGCCTGAGCCAGAGTTTGGTGTTTTTCTCATTGGGTCAGCTTGGGAAGAGCGTGGCACTTTCCAGGGGTGACGCAGAAAACTTGAAGCGTGCTAGTCTCGAGAAAACGGCTTGCTTCGTGTTTGCTTATTCAAGGCCCAGCACTGGTGATTGGCCAGAACTCACTCAGTCATCATAGTATGAGCTCCAACATGACTTGCGCCATGCGCGCGAGTGGGCTTTCAGGAGTTTGCCGGGGTTCTGCGGCAGCGGCCGGAGCTGAAGACCTTTGTGCAGCAGGCCGTTCTTCTGAGTTTGCTTTGTTTTTCTTGTCGTTCAGCGAGAGTTGCCCGGAGGTGATGGGGCAAGAGATGCAACGCCGGGTTGCGCCCCTTGGCCAAAGCCAGCTGGAAAGGGTTGGTGCCAGCAGGACCCAGCTCGTGGCGTACTAACTTTGAATACTTGAGGTCATTTACGGGCAGCCAGAAGTGATGCTTCGTCAAGCGAAGACCTTGGCTGATTTTCCTGGCATGGCAGCGCTGCCTTGCTGTGTTTGCAGATTTTGCGCCCCCCGAAGTGGGCGAAATGGTTACGGTCACTCACACTTGACCGGCTTACTGGGACTGCGGGCCGCAACCTCGCATGTCCTTTATCTTTAAAGGCGTCGGCTTTGTGGTCGACAGCAGCTCCAGGTTTCAGAACCTCCAGCCCAGGCCGATGCCTCCCAGGATACCAGCTGCCAAGCAGCGGGGCCGGGTTTCCCGACGCGGCCGGATCGGCAGCGCCCAGGGCCTAGAGATGAAAAAAGCGTGCAGCTGTTGTATGGGTCTAGGGCTCAGGGCGCGAGTCCGTGTTTGAGTTGGTGCCCGTGTTGGTTGTTTTGAAGGGAAGGGAAGCCAGGCCCAATTTGGGTCCCTTTTTTTGAGATGAATCCGTATTGGTGGAGGACCAAGGCGGGAGAAGGAAGGCTGGCTGCACATGAGCAATCCACTCCAAGACTCGTGTGATTTGTGGTATGGTGCAATAAGCAGTAATGAGCTTGGCGGATAATTAGATGAAGGATTCACCAAAAGAACGGAATGACAGATCCGCTGGCTCATTAGTTGATTAGAGCCCAACCATGCCCCAGCTAGTTGGTTGACTGCGGAGCTACTGAATCATGTATAGTGAGTCAATGAGTGAGGCAGTTTCTCACTTTGTTAGTTGGCAACGACGGGATGTGCGCATGGGTCGCGCCGTACGTCCCAGTGGCAAGGTTCTTGTGCAGCGAGAGGTGGCAAACGCTTTAGGTTTCTAACCATTGGAACTGGTGTTAAGCGGGTAATGGGACCAGAAAGGGGGTGTGAACAATGTGCAGGCCGTCGTTTTAAGCCACATTGTGCGAGTGGGTGCGTCTCAAATAGCTTTTGTTCAGTCGATGCTTATGTCGGCCACAATAGGGAACACATTTTGAGGTGCGTGTTTGTTGAGAAGCAGCCATTCAGCGGGGCGTTGGCCACTCTTGGCTCAAGCCGGGGGGGGCTATGGCCGAGCGCCGGCTCTGGCAGGCAGGAAGTGGGCTGGCCACTCAAGGGTCACCCCACATCACTTCAAGGGTCACCCCAAGGGTCACCCCCAAGGGTTACGTGAGGTGTCACCCCTAGGGTCACCCCAAACATCACCCCAAGGGCCACCTCTGAGGGTCAATGCAAGGGTCACCCCGAGACATGACGGGAGGTTCCTGGACCAACTTCGGTGGATACATTTGCTACATGGTTCGTAGGCTCCATCAATGCCCGTGTTTGGTTAGGACTTTGGGCTATCACCTCCTTCCCCCCAGGAAAAGGGCGGGGTATTCCTGATAAATTCCCAGTTGGCGGGTGGAGATGTTCTGATAGGCCAAGCTTCAGGCGGACGGGCAAACATCCCTTCTTGCAGTGTCCGAGCTTGTGTGACCGAACGAGCTGAAGAAATGTGGGGCAGTGTTGTTTCTCCATGTTCCTGCCTGAGCTCCAAGT